>JAEIGL010000197.1:0-27972 GCA_018903715.1 Zaprionus davidi
CATGGGACAAGTTTGGTTTTTCGTTGTTGTTGGTATTGTGGGATTGCTTGGTTGGCCCCATGGATTAAGATCTTTATGATATTGGCAGCTTCTTTGTTAGTGTTATTGCTTGGTGGTCTATTGGATGAGAGTGTCTCTGTTATCTCTCTTTAAAAGGGGCCAGTTGGCTTTGTTGAGGTTGAATTTTGGACATGTTTTCGGAGGAATAAAGTCAGTGTCGTCGAATAGGCTAATGTGAATTGGATAGTGATCGCTTCCTGAGGAGAGAGTTGTTTTTGCTCCATTTACACTGTAGCATTATAGAAGGTGAAGCTAGAGAGAGGTCAATGTTTGTGAATGTGTGGTGGGTGCTAAAGTGAGTTGGGGAGCCATCGTTGAGGGTTGTGAGAGAGGATTGATTAATGAATTTAAATAGTGTAATATCTCTGGAGTTATTGATTTGTGATCCCCAAGATCTGTGCCAGCTATTGAAGTCTCCTGTTATTAAAACCTGTGGTTGAAGGTTGTTGTATGTGTCTTTTAGGTTTTTTAGGTTGAATGTCCTATTGGGAGGTATGTACGAAGATATTATAGTAAATTTGATTTTTGAGTGAACTTGTACCGCTATGTTGTCGAAATTTTGACAGTTTATTGGAATGTTTTGTTGCTGTATTGAGTTGTGTATTAGGAGGGCAACACCTCCGTGTCTATTGATAGAGGAATTTGCGTTGTATAGTGTGAAATTGATTGGAATTGGTATATTTGTTGTGAGAAGTAGGTGAGTTTCTTGCAAGGAGATTATTTTTGGATTATGAGATTTTATAAGGGTTTGCAACTGATCATAATGGTTTAAATGTCCATTAAGATTCCATTGGAGTGTTTTTAATATTAATTATTTATAATAAAGGGAGTTTATATAGGTTTTTTAATTAAGATACTAATAAGAGATTTTCAGTTGCATTATGGGTGGGTTTTTATGTGTCCTTTATATTCTGATATAATATCATTAGATAGGAGACACTTGTCTGAGTGTTTGGTGACCGAGGTGAGCTTGGATCGCATGTTGCACTCCAAGCGCACCGCGGCCACCAAGGGCACCAGTATGCAGGTTTGCGGGTGTTATATGCTTTCGCTATTACTGTTTAGGGTGGTGTTTTTGTTTCTGTTATTTTTTTTTTGGTTTAGATTCATTTTTTTCTTTACATTTTAGTGGTTTGGTGAGAGTAGCTTGTTTGCTACAATATAATCTAAGCTTGAGTTCTTCAGATAGTGCTTCTTTGGTTGATGATATAGTTTTGGATGTTGTTGGGAAGTCCAATGTGTCCATTTCAGTTTCTAGATCTTGGTATGTTGTTATTGTTCTTTGTTGATGATTGGTGTTTGATGTGTTGCTGCTGAGGGTAGTAGATTTATTTGTTGGTTTGTAAGTTGTGGCTGTTTGATGACTTGGTTGGGCCGCTGCTATTGTGGAGAATTTGGAGTCCTGGTGTAAGTGCCGTGAGAAATATATACTAGTTGCTGTTTTATGATCTACTTTTTCTAAGATTTTTATTGATGTTATCTCTTTTTGCTTTATGAAAGCTGGGCATGACTTGTCTGTAGGGCTGTGATTGTTTTGCTTGTTGATATCATATTTGCAGTTGATGCAAAATTTGTCCTTAATGCAAGGTTCATTTTCAATGGTATGTTGTTCGGCAGAGCAGTTGTTGCATAATTTGGTGGATTTGCAAGTGGATGTGGGGTGTCCAAGTCTTAAGCAATTGCGACAGGTGAATGTATGGTGAAATTAAGACGTGATTGGCTGTTTTTGACATTGGATTCTAATTCGGAAGGTCAAAAAACTTATAGATAGATTATATAGCATGACCCGAACATGACCCCCATTATTTTTTGGGGGTTTCAAAAATTTTTCGTGTTTTTCGGGCTTAGAAGGACAAAATACTGTGACGCCGCATAAAGCGACGCCACATTATTATTAATTTAACTTTAAATAAATATATAAGATATCTCTAAGCCCGATATACCCAGTAGTATTTCCTTGAATAGAAACAGAAGCATAGGCAAAGGCAAGGGCGTAGGCAGAACATACGAAACAGGGCACATAACGTAGGAAAACCCCAGCCACTCGGCACCCATGCCTAGTAACGGTGCCTCGGTACCCAGAGCTAGTGCACAGTCGAACACTTGCACTAGTAACGGTGCCTCGGCACCCAGAGCTTGTGCACACACAAGTAACGGTGCCTCGGTACCCAGAGCTCGCACATACAGTTAGGCAGCACAGCACACTTGCACAAGTAACGGTGCTTGGGCACCCAGAGCTCGTGCACAGACAGCACAAGGCAACGGCACAGGCAACGGCATCGCGACCGATTTTAGGGCAGCGGCGCCAGACAAGCAGCGACGCTAAGCCAGCAGCGACACTCAGCCAGCAGTGACGCTCAGCCAGCAGCGACGCTCAGCCAGCAGCAGCGCTAGGCAAGCAGCGGCGCCGGACATGCAGCGAAATGCGAACGGCGCCGTGCAGGCAACGAAGTGCGAGCAGAGTCACAGCAGCCAGGCACGTTCGGCCGAAGGCAGCGGCGACATGTACGCAGCAGCAAGACGCGGGCAGCGAAGCACAGGCAGCGAAATGCAAGCTGCGAAAACTAGGGCAACGACAGTCGATCGCGAACAGCTAAATAAGCCGGCAGCAAGCTCTCCCCCGGGGAATAAAAACACACAGTGCAAGTGGAAGTAAAGTCCAGTGCCAGCCCAAGGACCCTTATTAAAGAAGGATGAATCCTGTCGCAGGAGAATCGAGGTGAGGCTGTAAAAATCAAATATTGAAAGCCTAGTTTCGAGCTTAAACGTAATGGTGCGAAGTAGGCAGGAAGGCAGGGACTTATTAGAATAAGAACTAGCGTGAGAAAACAGCGAGCTATTGAAATAAAATAAAACTAATACTAATACTAATACTAATACAATGAAACAAAACCAGCCGTCATTATTTTAAATACCCAGTGATAAATTCTTTCCCATCTAGAGCATTGTGAAAAGTGTCGTGTAAGTGTGTGCCCGTGTGAGTGTGTACTTGGAGAGTCGCGCTTTCTGGTATGCCGGTGCTCCGCTGGCCAGTAAGCGATTCTGAGTGTACACACGCACAGTCCGTTTCGTGAGTGAACGTTAGTTGACGAGTGGGAGCGTGTGCTGTAACAAGTTGCGGCGTGGTGAAATACACCATCGAGCGACTTGTGGGAGTACAGGCGAAGATACCCGCGGTCACGGGCGTTCTGCACGGCCAACGATCGACCGTGAGAGGTGTCGTGAGTGAGCGATAGCTGGCAAGCGGGGTGCGTGAGCGTGCACTCTAACTAGTTGCGTATGGTAGAATACACCATCGAGCGACTTGTGGGAGTGCAAGCGAGAGCACCCGCGGCCGCGTGCGTTCCTCACGATAAGCCGCCGGCCAGGCACGCGTGACACGCCACAAGTGAGCCCCAAAGGATCGCATGGTGGTAGAGTCCACTACCACATGGTCAGTAAGCACACGTGCGTGACGTGGACCATGTATGTCTCCTATACCCCAGTGGGGTATGACCTGCTAGTAGCCTCTCTTGCTAAAAGACCCTGGAGACACTGAGATATGTACCCCAGCCTGAGAAAACATCCTTACAATACATGATAAAACATATATCCCATGCTCTGATCAGGATTCTAAATCTTTTGGGGGATATTTAAGATTTTTTAGTTTTGTGAGGTTATGTCGAAGTCCAGACGTGACCTCGGATTCGGATTCAGCGACCCAAAATACATATAACTGCATATGCCGCTTACCCAGATCATGAGAACTTTTTTTTTTGTGGGCCTGTGTTGTTTAAGGCATCCCCTGGATATTGTCGGCGGCTCAACAACATACATTCACAAGTCTTTTCCATGCTAAGTCATAAAGTTAATCATTATTGTAAAGAAAATATTTTTATTAATATTTTGTGCTAAATTTAGACGTGGAATGAAGCATCACTCAATTAACTGAATTTGAAAGCGAGTACGAAACTATTGGTATTCTTTAAAAATCTTTTAAAATTACTTTTCTTCTTTGTTATTCAGAAATCATAAAAGTAAAACTGCATTCAAAATGAATAACAATAAAAATTTTATAACTGCCAAGTTTTTCGACTTTTTACCCGTAGTGCATTGGCAAATATAATCCGTAAGAAAAATAAAGATCTTCTGACCAAAACACTAATTTTTTTTATACCCTTCGACCATTGAAAATGGTCAAAAACTTTGTGCAAATGTATGTAACAGGCAGAAGGAGACGTGCGAGACCACATAAAATATATATATTCTTGCTCAGGATCACAAGCCGAGTCGATTGAGCCATGTCTGTCTGTCTGTCCGTCTGTCCGTCTGTCTATCTGTCTATCTGTCTGTCTGTCTGTCTGTCTGTCCGTCCGTCTGTCTGTGTAAACGCACAGATCTCAGCTATTATAAATAGCTAGAGTTACCAAATTTGGCAGGAAGACTACTGTGTACTATAAGCTGATCAAGTTTATTTCAAATGTTAGGTGCCACGCCCACCGCCCCCGTAAATCAAAAATTTAATTTTTGAACTCAATTTGTCAGCGCTGTATAAAAGTTACAACTTTCTGACTTTAACATATACTAAGCTGAATGAATTATCTACGTATTCTCCAAATTACAATCCGATCGGACAATAATTACAGAAGTTATTTAAGAAAGAATATGCATAAAACCAAATGCTTCTGTCAGCTAACAAGAGAGGCGGCTGAGCGCGAAGCGCGAGCGCCATCTGTTGTGAATAATTGTAAAGCATGTGCATATGCATGTGTATGAATTTAACAAATTAAACTACACGGGAACATAGGTCGAAGGGTATCCCACTGTCCCGTGCTGCGCAACTGTTGCTTTTCTTACTGGTTTTAATTAAGTAATAAAAAACTCATTTTTTGAACTGAACAATATTTATTTTAAACCGTTTTTAACAATTATCTGTTTGCCTCCTAACTTATTTTCGTAAATATGGTTGCCGTAGTAATAGTTATCGGAATTATCATCAATGCTTTCATCATTCGAAGGTTCGCGTGTTTGTGACAGCGCCAGGGAATTTTCAGAAATTAATAATTCATCACATATTTTAAACTCGGTTTCGGGAAATATTCTAGTCACGTTTTCCAAGTTAACAACTTTTAAAGATTGATTAGGATGTTGGACCCAATCGATTCCATTATTCTTACAAAACTCGAGTACCCATGATACAACAAAAAAGGTCGCCGCATTCATTGGAAATGCTCGTACTAATGTTGAGTTTAATCCACGAAAGAAGAATTTGATACCCTCTGTTTTATAATTTTTTATTGCACAATCGACGAGCCCATTATATTTTGAATGGGGATCAGCTTGCATATGTGTTTTAACAACATCGATTGGGTAGCAAGCTAACCAAGAAGCACATCCAGCACAACCTCCAGCCCAGAGCGTATAGAGTACATTCGGTTTTTCCTTAAGTTGGATTAGTAACTCATATGATACAAAGTAGCTGGAAAACCCTTATAAATGTAATAAATGTTATTACAATAGCTATAATTATTGTATATAAATATTACCTGGTATATCGCGTAATACGGTTGCTGTGAGTCCCTTAAACGAGCCTTTGAAACCATCTCTTCGATGTATGTAAACTAGACAGTCAATGGGTCCTTTAAATTTTGGGATGTTTTCAATATGTCTCGATAGCTGTAATTGAGTCTTTGCCAATTCCATAGGAGCACATACTAAGCTCTGTGCTATACCGGCAATAGAACCGGCATAAAAGTGGGATAATAACGAATTTGGATTATCCGTTAATCGTTGGATGTTTCCATAAACACCAAAAACAATTGCGTTAACTATTCCGATTCCCATCATTGGACTACTAATACCACGATATAACCCCCGAAAACTATCTAATAAAAATATTGTTTTCATACAATGCAATGTTCCTTTATATTTTGGATTTTTTGGATCATCCGTTTGTAAGTGCACTTTAACTGTATCAAAAGGGTGCCCCACAAGAACTCCTGCAGCTCCTAAAAATAAAAATACATAAAATATAAAATATTGCTTATTATTTGAAATAACTGTAAGTTCCATTGAAACAAACAAAGAAAACGAGAGCATACGATACTCTTTAATAGATATAACGTAACGTAAGCATACGTATGTACAATATGTATGTATATATGAATACGTGTATAAGTATGTGGGAAATTAACTAGATCAGGGAACTAAGATGAATGACAAAACAGAGAGCAAGAGAGTAATACGCAGTGGCAACGCTTATTAACGGCCGAAAAAAAAAGAAGGGACTTTGAGTAGAATGGTGAACAAGAGCGGTCGTAAGTTTTTCAATCGATCTATGGTATATATATACAACTAAAGCTAAAAAATTGTCATCAAATAATTAAATAATAATAATAAGCAAGAACTTTTATCATTAAACAATATAAAGTGTACTATTAAAACATTGTCAACAATAACACTAACCAGTAAGAAAAGCAACAGTCGCGCAGCACGCGAGAGTGGGATACCCTTCGACTTATGTTCCCGTGTAATTAAAATTGTTAATTCGCGCTTCGCGCTCGCCCGCCTCTCTTGTTAGCTTTTGGTTTTGGTTTTATGCTCATACTTTCTTAAATAACTTCTGTGATTATTGTCCGATCGGATTGCAATTTGGAGAATACGTAGATAATTCATTCAGCTTAGTGTATGTTAAAGTCAGAAAGTTGTAGTTTTTATACAGCTCTTACAAATTCAGTTCAAAAATTAAAATTTTGATTTACGGGGGCGGTGGGCGTGGCATCTGACACTTGAAATAAACTTGATCAGCTTATAGTACACAGGAGTCTTCCTGCCAAAGTTGGTAACTCTAGCTTTTATAATAGCTGAGATCTGTGCGTTCACACAGACAGACGGACGGACAGACAGATAGACAGACGGACAGACGGACAGACAGACAGACATGGCTCAATCGACTCGGCTTGTGATCCCGAGCAAGAATATATATACTTTAGGGGGTCTCCCACGCCTCCTTTTGCCTGTTACCTACATTTGCATAACGTTAGTATACCCTTTTTTGACCATTTTCAATGGTCGAAGAAGGGTATAATAACTTTTGTGTTTATTATCCGATCGGATTGCAATTCGGAGAATACGTGGATATTTCATTCAGCTTAGTATACACGTACATATGTTAAAGTCAGAAACTTATATCTTTTATACAGCGCTTATAAATTGAGTTCATAAATTAAATTATTGATTTGCGGGGGTGGTGGGCGTGGCACCCAACATTTGAAATAAACTTGATGTGCGCATGGTACACAGAAACCTTCGTGCCAAATTTGGTGTCTCTAGCTCTTATAATAGCTGAGATCTGTGTGTTCATCTGGTCATCTGGACATCCGGACATCCAGACAGACAGACGTGGCTCAATCGACTCGGCTAGTGATCCTGTGCAAATTGTGGTATCATAGTTACGATAATTATCGATAAGTTCTTAAAAGGTAATGCGATATATTAGCGTTCGGCTCTCTATGGTGAGCAATCCAGAAACAGCAAACAGCGGCATCAAGTCAGTCGCACAACGACAGCGAAACGATAAGCTTGGGCATATGTACATATTTCTTTACGGTAGCCATCGTTTCAATATATGTTCGATGCTTAGTGATCGAATTGAGCAAAGAACGGATATGATTATAGAGAATTGTTCATGAATCGCAACATGTTCCGCTAATCCAAATGATTTCAATAGTTTTAGAGACGCACCCCCCTCAAAGTTGATCGATTTGTCATATGTCAAATAAAATTTGTTAATTTTGGTATATTATAGGTAAGAAAATTATAAAAATATTTTATTTATATTTATGTGATCATTAGCAGCCATTTTTTTTATGAGTAATGATTTTTTACTTCAAAACTGTAGTTAAACTAAAACGAACGGTATTAAAACCATAAATGTAAAACGAGAACTAAGTCACTTATATTAAGGTGAAAGCCCCGATCATTTCAACTTTAACGAGAGCAACAATCGAGCGGCACGCGACAGTACATTCTTCTTATTCTCGACAGATGGCGCTCGCCCACCTCCCTTGTTAGCTGACACAAGCAATTGACACAAGCAACTGGTGTTATGCTTATACTATCTTGAACAACTTCAGTGCTTATTGTTTGATCGGATTAAAATAAATATATAATACATTTTGACGATTTGTTGATATTATAGTTAGATAGGTATTGGTACAAATCAAAAATCTTATTTGGCGCTTACATACGACATTAAAATATTAAAACATTAAAATATTAATTTGGGGAGGCGATGGGCGTGACATCTTAAATTTGAAATAAACTTGATCTGTGGACAGTTTACATAACATGCCAAATTTGGCGTCCCTAGCTCGTTTAATAGCTGAGATCTTGACGTTCAAATAGACTGACAAATAGACATGTTTCAAACGACTCGGTTAGTGATCCTTAGCAAGAATATATATAATTTGGGGGTCTGTCACGCCTACACTACACTGCTGTGCTATCGTTAAGACTATCAGGTATCAATGGCCGGCCGCAATATTTTGTGACCTCACGTACACATATGCAGCGCTGCGTTTTACATTGATATGTAGATATATAAATAGATAAGTACATATAATAAATGTAAGAGAAATTATGTACCAACGCGGTTTCTTATAACCACCGCACTAGATTCTAAGATCAGTTTCGATAAACTCGTGAAAGTGTAAGGAAGCGTACCCGGATATGCGACATATGCAGTATCATGTATTATGGGTCGCTGAATTTGTATCTAGGTTCCGAATTTCCCCATCTTCGACTTAACCTCAAAAAACTGAAATGCCTTTTGCCACAAAAGATATGTCCTTTTTCCCACAAAAGATATATACTCGAGATCCGAGCAAGGGATATGTGTTAACATGTATTTTAACCGACTAAGTTCAATTCCTATGTCATAATTTAACCGACTTAACCTTAAAAACCTTGAATTCAAGACAAGAGAGCTTAACATTATCCGCATACATAAGAACACAGGAATTACGGATGATTATAGGAACGACATAGTCTATTATACAGTCATCATTCTGACGGTTACACGGAGACGTCCATATCGACTTGAATTGATGTTATTAAAAATAAAGTCACTTTGTGAGCTTTTGTACAAAGTTGATATAATTCTTTTACGTTCTCAATCTACCTTCGCTAGATTGAATTGAAGACAAGAATTGAAGACAAGAGAGCTTAACATTATCCGCATACATAAGAACACAGGAGTTACGGATGATTATAGAAAGGACACAGTATTATACGGTTATCATTCTGACGGTTACACGGAGACGTCGATATAACTTGAATTGATGTTATTAAAAATAAAGTCACTTTGTGGGCTTTTGCACAAAGTTGATATAATTCTTTTACGTCTTCAAACTCAATCTAGCTTCGCTAGAGGGTAACTTAAATTGTTTTATATAAAAATGTGGGCAAAAACTAATTGATACAGTTTTATTTAATTTTAAGAACGAGATTGTTCTTTCAGCATTAATAAAATATTTAAAAATAGTAAAATAAATTACCTCCAAGAAGGCCAGCAATAAAATCCACAATCATTGTATATCTTCAGATGCCAGAGTAAGTGGGAACTGTAATTAATATTAAAAATATATATTAAAGCATTAATAAGTTCAACTACCCCAAACAAAATATAATAGATTGAAAATTATATCCCACGTGTAAAATACCAAAACGCTGTTGACGTACTTTGCATAACGGGTTTTACTTCTAGTCACTTTTTGTTCTGAAAACTTTTGATAACTGATGTGTATTTTGGTTCGCTGAATCCGAATCCGGATTCAAAATTTCCTCTGGGATTCGACCTGGAATTGGACCTAACCTCAACAAACTGAAAAACGTTTGAACATCCCCCCCAAAACATATAAAATCCTGATGGTTTAACATGTATTTGACCTTCTACGTCCGAATCCGAACTCAAAATATACCCTACACGTCTAAGTTTCGACATAACCTAGAAAAATACAAACAATTTGTGAAACCCCATAAATAATGGGGGCGTACCGATCGGGTCATGCGAATCCGAATGCGAAGTCAAAACCAGCCAGCCTATCACGTCTGAATTTCAACCTAACCTAAAGAATTTTTGAAAATCTTCCATTATCACAAAACTTCATGGTTCTAGCTCGTTTCAGAGATCAAGGTGGTCATAAAGCCAAACAGATTGACAGACGATCAGACAGATATGGCTTAATCGACTTGGCTGATGCTGATTCAGAATATATATAGTTTATGGGGTAGGAGATGCCTCCTTCTGCCTGTTACGCACATTTTCGTTTAGAAAAACACAATTTACAATGCATTTTTTAAATAAAAATAAAGTCTCCATCTTTAAAATTTAAATTAATGCCGAAATGTTGGACTTTTTACTCATATTGCACCGGTCGCTCTTTTTTCCAATAATGCGGTTAAGCTATGGAAAAACTTCCCTCATCATACTAAAGCTATTAGGAGTGCGACCCAGTTTGTATACCCGCTACTTTTAGGGTAAAAGGCTAATATAACTTTATGCCAACTGAAAATGTATGGAACAGGTAGAAGGAGGCGTGACTGACCCCACAAACGATATATATTCTTAATCAGGATCAACAGCCTAGTCGATATAGTCCGTCTGTCTATCTGTCCGTATACAAATCTAGATCTCGGAGACAACAAGATGTAAGACAACTAAAAAATGTTTACAAATGTCTAAATGCTTCGCGCAGATCAAGTTTATTTTAGATTTTGACCACGCCTCCTTCCGCCCCTGTGATTCGATAAAACCCGAATTCCATGTATACAAATTGTATATAAGAATACCATATCAGAATTGTATATAAAAATTATGCTCAAGTTGTGGCTCACTTTCCGTTGACATTTCAATGTTTAGCAACATCCTTTTGCAATAAGAGATGCAGATCATGAAAATGATTTTGGTCAGGTGGGCAGCGGGTATATCAAAGTCGAGCGCACTCGACCATAGATTCCGTGCTTGTTGATGTTATGTAAAGAATTTTTTTAGAAATCAGATATCAGATGGATTCTATTGTTTCACATTACTGCTCGAAGCTGCCTTCATTGACGGGACAGAGCCATATGCGGTAGAAGAATTGGCGGACAATTTGCTATTGGAAAGTTCATCTAAAATTGGGTGAGAGCACTAAGCATCGAACATATAGAGTGCTCAAACAGCGGAAAGTACTTGCCCAGTTTTCTTCGGCCCGAAGTGTTTCACGAGTGAGCTTTCGGCTCTCTTTGGTGAGCAATCCAATCAGCATGGGCATATTTTTCTTGCGCTAGCCATCATTTCGATGTATATGTGCCATGTATGCACAAGCTCGCATATGAATGTATGCGTTGCTTGTGAAGTTTGACAACAAGCAAATGCTTCGGCTAGCGGGATGGCAGCCTGAAGTCAATTTTGTTTTTTCGGCGTCGAGGGCCAAGAGGCTGAAGTACAGTGGGCAAAAATAATTTTTGGCGGCAATAACTTTTAACTTTTGAAAACTTATGAGGATAATTTTATTTAGTAATTAAATATTTATGAATTTTTTTTAATTACAAATTTTGTCAATTACAGAAAACTCATAAAAAAATATATTATAATTGTTATACAATTTTGTTTTTATAATATAAATTTGATATAAAAAATCTAATATAATTATGAATATTAAGTGTATCTACTCAATAAATTATAAATACACATGTTTTCAAGAGTTAAAACTTATTGCCGCCAAATAATCATTTTTACCTACTGTACTTCAGTCTCTTGGCCCTCGACGCCGAAACACAAAATTTCAAAATTGAAAAGTTACCGCAAAGGATCGCCGAAAAACCCAATTAGATCGATTAATTAGTGTTAGTTGTAAAAGTGTTAAGTAATTAGGGGTAGACAGTTCTAAAGAATATATGGAGATCTGGCAATCCTCACAACTTGCCAATCACACATATTTAAATATTCACTTTCAATAGATATTAATGATTAATTTATCGGTATCCTTTTAATCATCGTTAAATCCATTTCTTTCGATCGATAACTGTCAAGCACACAACACCTGCCGTTCCGTAACTTTTTTACATTTAATCTGAATAAATCTTAAGCATCAAACACCAAACATTACATTTGATTCTATAAACCGTCTACCAAAATGATTGTTCACCACAAATAAAATGAGGACTCTGAGTTAAAAACTCTAAACAGTCTATTTTAGTCAGTACAGAGAACTCGGAGAAAAATCAGCACAAAAATCCAAAAATAGTGAAAAAAAAACTGTTTGTTCCTATAAAAGCTATAGTATAAAGCTGCCCGACTTTAATGACCTACTCACATTATGGTGCCGAAAAACATGGTTCCGATATAAATCAGTTCAAATTGTTAAGAATGTATGAATTTGCATAGGGGCATGCTCCTATGTACAAACTATGCATCTGATGGAAATATCATTTTGCACAAATACTCTACAAAAAAAGCTTAGATTTTTGCAAAACAAATATATAAAAATATGTATTAATTTTTGAAAGGAAACCTCTCCTTATGTTATTTCAGAATAATAGAACGAGCATACCTTTTTCTTCAGAACACATACATAGATATAATCCTGTGTGGTGTGGAGTTACAGCAAATAAAAAATTATAAGAATAATATTGTTGACAAGTTTTGAAATTTCAATTCTAGTGTATTTTTTTATTTAATTACGACAACATATTCCAGGATTGCTTTTTCAAAAAAGACAAGAAGAGTTCTTTCAACAATAAGACATGTCAAACGGAATATTGACTTTATGATACAATAGAAACAATAAGGCAATATGTGTCGTGAAATGTCATTTTACCACAACAAATTTGCATGAGCTGACATCCTTTGTTATTAAAGGTTTTCAAAAAAATGTCCAAACTGATGTCATTTATACTGATTTCAGTAAGGCATTTGACTCAGTCAACCATTTACTTCATGCACGTAAACTGAACTTTCTTGGTTTCTCACCAAAACTTCTTAGTTGGATTTTGAGCTATTTGGGATACAGAACCCAATGAGTCCTCTTTAAAAATAATATTTCTTACCCCATTCATACCACACCTAGAGTTCCCCAGGAGATCTCTTTAGGTGGCTTTCTTTTCACTTAACTCCTGTATTCAAGTCAAGATGTCAACTTCTGTTTTCAATTTAGAGACGACTCCTGTCATTCTTGCTTTCAATCTGACCTACATTGTTTATATTATTGGTGTCATGCAAATCTCCTTAATCTGAACAGCTCCAAATACAAGCTGATGATATTCTAACGAGCCTGTCCAATATATTGTAGTTTTTCATCGAAATGCTATACATTTAGGAATGCTATACAGTGAGCAATTTCATTACCTTTCAGGTATGACAAATATTTTTAAATCGGAAGCCAAACACTCACGTAATTTTGGCTCATCTTTATCGCGCAGTGCTGCCTGAAAGCCGCAATCTTGAATTTCTTAATTTCTATTGCTATGTTCAACTTTCTTAAAAGACTTCTGTGTTAGGAGGAGACGTATATATTTTTTATTATATTATATTATTTCTTCGACCATTAAAAATTGAGAAAAAGTATACCTTTTAACTTTGTGCAAATGTATGTAACAGGAAAAGGAGGGGCGTCAGCCTCCATAAAGTACATGTCGTAGAATGGGTCAATGTTGACCATTGTAAATGCAAGTACAGTTCTTTAGTTTTTCTGTGCACAGTAGTTGAGTGAAAGGGAGACACTCAGCTGGTGAGAGGGAGTCTGATCGTCAGGCGCTGACTGAATAGGAAAAGACGGATGGCGATATATGTATGTATGTGAGATATATTGCGCAAGTTGTGAAATAGGAATTTGGCTTCGCATTATTTGGTGAAGTCAGTCTGCAACGCGCCACAAATACGAACAGAACTGGCCGTGCGTTGAAGAGCTATGTTAAATATGGAGTCGAATGAGGCATCTCCGACATACATATATGTACGTACATATAGATCTCAGATATAGCTAAAGACACAAAATTTGACATGGATGTTTATATAATCTGTGAGCAGATCAAACTTCTTTAAAATGTTGGATGCCACTCCCACCACCCCTGCAAAAAAATAATTAAATGTTTTAGTTTGATTTGTCTTAGACGTATACCTAACTGACTATATTATCTCCATATACTCAAATTTTCATGGAATTTGTAGTGTATTTATAATGGTTTTTCAAAACTGGACAAGGGTTTTTACAGGTGTACCCGATTGGTTTTAAATTAAAATTATGTACAACCTCAGCTTTTTTATACTCTTCGTTTTTTTAATCTAGCCTTTCTACGACCACTAATGCACTTCGTTCTTTTCCCTTTAAATGAGCAATAAAAGAAGAAAAGACTAGAGAACAGATTCAGAAAAGCTGTGTAGCGATGAAGTCTAAATATAAAAGGTCATTTTTTTGGGCTTGCTGTTGCATGCAGTGAGTCAAGTAACTCTTTAAAGTAATTGAGTAAAGTAACAGTTTACTTAAATGCACATGTTAATATAAAGTACATTTGTGTAAAGCGATACTTGACAGACCGAAAGTGCATGTTAATGTTAAAGTTTGGTGTTACTCCTTTGTGGGACTATGCTGGTGATCAGTGCAGCTTAGCCATGACTAGAAAATTGAAAGGAACAAATAAAACAATGGCCGAAGGATATTAAAACCAGCTAGCAGTATTTATTTGGGTACCCTTACTGCAAATGTTGTAATCATGAACTGTTGTTGTAGTTGGTGCAGGTCTCTGAATGGTTTATGTACATATGCATACATACATAGTAGTACATATATTACATAGTACATATTTATATGGTAAACTTATAACCTTTCCTTTTTTAATTCTTTTTTTTTTTATAATAGATATTTGTAATTCACAAATATTTCGATTTTATTCAATTAAGCACAGCAGACAGAAATGGGTAAGTAAACGGGAATGCCAGTTGAAGCTAACGTACATACATACATATGTGTGTACTCGTACATATATGTATGTATATATATATGTATATGACACACTTACGTTTTTATATATGCACATAACATACACGTATGTATGTACAAATTTATGTGCTCTTTTCTCAAAGTTGTATTTTAAAATGTTCCGTTACTTACTCTTGTTTCTTCTTAGTTCGGATTGGATGTGTTATTCATTTATGAACATGTATACAAACTTAATTTAGAAAACATCTGCCTATATTGCTTTATTGTGCAGTAGCTAAACTGTTATCAGCTCCAAATATGAACACCCGAGTATTTGAGTAAACTTAGTTCGAGATTACCGATGTGTAGGGTCATTTAATTATGTACATAACAACGTATGTACATAAATACTAAACAATTATAGATTGAGTCGCATACACATGCATTAAGATGATTGAATGTATAAAGCTCTCGCAACATGAAATATGTATATACCTTTGTACATGTACAATATAGAAGGTATGTATGTACATATTTACTTATGTCGTAGATTTTAACGTTTAGAAGGGTTATCTTCTCCGGGTCGAAAATGGAATACGCGTTTTGTGAACTTATATACTATTGTATATATTGTATATATTCTATATATTTTAAAACATTCACATATTTTAAATTTTAACAAATAATGAAAGCTAAAGGCGAGTGCGTCCAACAGTAAAAAACCCTGCAAACAATTTTGAACCAGTAAGAAAAGGAACAGTCGCGCGGCACGCGACAGTGGGATAGCCTTCGACGTATGTTCCTATGTATGTACACATATACATACTTTGAAATTATTCTCGACGGATGGCGCTCGTGCTTCGCGCTCGCCCTCCTCCATTGTTCGCGGATATAAACACTTGGTTTTATGCTCATACTTTCTTAAATAACTTCTGTGTTTATTGTCCGATCTGTGAGCAATTTGGAGATATTTCATTCAGCTTAGTATATGTTAAGCCCAGAAAGTTGTCTTTTATACACCGCTTACAAATTGAGTTCAAAAATAAAATTATTGATTTGCAGGGGTGGTGGACATGGTACCACGCCAAAAGTAATGTTTTAATGTTTTGGAGTATAACTAGCTAATTAAATGATAAACCTCTACTGAAAATTACAAGATAATAAACATGGTTTGCTTTTTTTCGCTCGCGTGCTTAAATATTTCTGTGGGAGTGAGAAAGAACTACAATAGAAGACATTGTCCAATATCCGAACGTTGCAGGTAAAATCGTCCTAAAACCGATAGGAAAACAGTGCAGGGTCTCATCTAGCAGATCTATGGATCCCGTGCCGAATCGATTGAGTCATGTTCGTCTGACCGTCCGTTTGAACATCGACATCTGATATCATAAAAGCTGGAGATACCAAATTTGGCATAGAAGTTTCTGTATACCGGCACACCTACCGCTCACGCAAGTCATTAACTTGCAGTTATTTTTGCCATTATTAAGGAAACTATACCACATGCAGTTATCATCCAAATTACAATATAATCGGGCTATAAAAACAGACGTGATCACTTTGATTTTATATACAAACGAGCAAACATTATAATGCTTGTGTAAGGAAAGAACGTTTCTCTACTCTTCTGTTCTATGCACATTTTTGCATTTTTGACATTCACACACATACAATATATACGTGCGTGTTTAATGAAATTAAATTTACACAATACATACTCTTTTTTTGATTAATTTTAAGGATTATATTTATTAAATGACTTAATTAAAAGTTCAAAAAATAATGTGTCTTTATTGTTTCGGTTTTGATTTTTGACAGACTTAATACAAGAAGGGTTTATCATAAGAAAGCTGCTGCTCGCTGTTGTCGCTGCCGCTGCTGGTGTTGTCGCTGCTGGTGCTGGTGTTGTCGCTGCTGGTGTTGGGTTCCTGCAGCTGGCCGCGGCTTGGAATTTGCTGACCAAGCGCACGTGGCGTATGTTTAGGCTACGCTGGCCAGTAGTCCCACGGTTTTGGGAATGCTGACCAAGTACACGTTGTTTATGTAACCTTGCCTCGTGAGAGGTTGTGCTTCTCGTTGTTGTGCAGCAGAAGTGTTGTTAACTCCTCCCACTTTAAACGCGGACGTCCTCGGTCGCGATATACCATATAACCTCTTTTGTGTTGTGGTTGGCTTAAGGTCTTCTTTAGGGGCTGCTGTTTCTTCATTGGTCACCTTGAGGGTTACTTGGCGACTTTTCCTTCTGAGAAGGCAGCAGAACTATGAGTGTTGCTGACATTGTGAGGTTTGCTGTAATGCTGATGTTGTGACTTCCGTTCAATCGTTCTAGCTCCTTTGTATTGTTTATATTGATTTCCTTTAACATTTGTAGAGATAATACTTCATCTACTTTTGTTTTCTCTGCCATTAGTTGTAACAGATGTACCCTTCGTTGTATGGCTTTATGGGAGAATTCTTTTGGTTGTGGTAAAAATAGTTTCTTCCTGTTTATTTTTCAATTTTTAAATGACCTCTTTGCGTGCCGAATCTAATGTTGGCGGAGTTAAATGCTTTCTCGTTGTCCATAACGACCAACTTAGGCATACCGAGGGCTATCATTAGTTCCCTTAACGGGTGTTTCAAGTCTTCTGACGCTTTTGATCTTAGCAATTTAATTTGGACGTATTTAGAAAATTTGTCTATGGCTGTGAGTACCAATTGCTTTTGTGTGGTGTAAATGTCTATATGGATAACCTGGGCGGGATAAGTAGGTATGAGAGTTGGTTGGATTTCTCCGTTGTTCGGGTGTCTGTCATACTTGGATAATTTTCAAGTTTCGCATGCTTTCGCTGTCGCTTCGGTTTTTTTTCGGAGGCGTGGGAAGAAGAACTTGCTTATTATTTGTAATTTGTTTTCCGCTGCGTTCCTATGTGCCATCATGTGTTATTATTTCTCCGATCTCAGGGATAGGGTACCTATCCGAAATGGTGAATGAGTTCAGTTTTCGATAATCTATGACTATCCTATACTTCCTCTGTTCAGACACATCAGCTTTTTTGGGGACTATCCGTACTGGAGCGTTATATGGTGACCGTGTAGGTCTTACGATGTCATCTAGTAGCAATTGGTTCGTTTGTTTTTCGACCTCTGCTCTCAATGATGCAGGGTATGGGTAATGTTTGCTATACACCGGTAAATCCGATGAAGTTCTTCACTCTCCTTCTACTTGGGTAGTGTATGTTAGTTTTTCGTCGGGTTCAGCGAATAACTCGGCGTGTTTCTTGATGATTGAGTCCATGAGTTCTTTCTGTTTTTCAGTCATATGCTCTGTTCTCACTTTGATGTTGTTTACTGTCTAAGTGGGCAGCTGTTTAATGTATACTCCCCGTTTACGATCAAAAGGTCATTTTTAACATCGATGACAGCGTTAAGCTGTTTTAAAATGTCGTTTCCTATTATACCATGGAATGTTTTGAGAGTGGGGACCAAAAAAAATCTTATTGGGGTATGATCTTTGTTGAACAGGTGAAGGAAGGTATGGTGGGTGATCTTTGTTTGACCACCCACAGAGTTTGCATAGAAAGGGTGTTCATTCGACTTAGGATTCGTTACTAGATTTGTTTGTATGTAGGTTGGATCCTGTATCTATTAAGAATTTGAAAGTCTTTCCGTCCTTCGTACCACAATTGATGTAAGGTAACGAAGAACTATTTAGTCTGAAAAATTGACATCGGCTACATCTACGGACACGGTAGCATACTCCTGTTCATTCTCCTCTGTTAACACGCCCGTTAACTCCGCTGCCCCTTGGTGTTCGACATACTCGTAATAATCTCGGACATCTCCGGTGGGTATGGCATTTCATACTCGGATTCCCTATCTGACTCTGGCTCTCCAGTGGTAACGTGAAAATGCCTCTGGTATTTAGACACGGGACCAGACTGGCCTTGAGGAGGGGGCGTTTCCCAGCTAATTCGTTAGCCTGTGGTCTGTTCATGTAGTCGATTTGTTTCAAACGGACAGAGTGATCTACTTCCATGGGTACCGGTTTTGGGTATGGTTTCGGTGCGGATGTTCGGGGAGGTGCTACTTGCTGTTGGCCCTGTGTGGGTAATTGCATCTGGTATGGAATATAGGAGTTTTGTGGCAATCTATAGGCGTTAAATGTTTGTATATTGCTGGTCTTGGGGTGTGATAAAGTCGTGGGTCAAAGTTCCTCCATTGCGTGGAACTGGCGTTCTGTAAAGGTTTTTGGGTCACTAACCTAATCATTCGTCTTGGCGGTAAAGGTTCCCTACTACACCACACAAATGCAATGCGTGGCTCAAATCTTTCAGTTCCTTTATGGCTAATAGGCGTGGAAAGTCGCCATTAAGGCCTCTCACGAATGTGTCAAGTGCCTTGCCTCGGTAGTTATCGGTTAGCGCTCTAATAATTTCTGGTGATTCTTCATGGGTCCCGATTTGATTGAAAATCAATGAGAGCTGATGGTAGACTGTCTGGTAAAATTCGGAAGTGGACATGCGGCCTTGGTTTAGCGAGAACATCTGATATTCGAGAGTTTTTAGATCTCGGTTATCAGCATAGTGTGCCGTAAGACACTTTGAAATAGCTTTCCAATTCATTGGCGTATTATTTGATTCTGGAACCGCGTCTGCTTCACCAACTACCTTGGTACGTACAGCTAAAGTCATCAAATAGAATTTGTAGGATTCTTCTTGTCCTTCATAGATAGCCATTACGCGGTCGATGTTCTTTTTCCATGAATTAAAAGTGGATCTGTCTCCCGAAAACTCCTTAATAAGTTCCGTTAATTCTGGTACCCCGCGTTCTTCGCCTGTCCTGGGTCCTACTAGTGGAATTTCCCTAAAATTTTCGTGTCCAAAAATCGGGCTGAACATTTTTACGCTCTCTAGTGTCTCTCTATTTAGGTCCATAATCACACTTTATAATTCAGGGGTAGTAGTAGGGGTACTGGTCCCCGGTTGTCAATTATCAGCCGCTTGATTTGTACACCCATTACGTAGGCATCATTTAGGTATTGAGACCATGACCGAGTTTTTGGGGCTCAGCTGATCGCAATCGAAATGCCTGAGTGTGTATTCTTTGCTTCGTTAAGTAGGTCAAGGCTATCGATCGATCGGGTAAATTGGGTCGGTTCGTTCATTTCCACTGGAGCTGCGCTGCCACAGACGTGTGTGAAATTTTTTTGTTCTGGTTCCAACCACGAGGAGGGTTTTTATTATTAGTAAATATAATAATATTTAATATATAACCCAGCAATATTACAGATTTTGGAAGATTAAAACAACCTCGTGGAGTGGCTGGGGAAAAGGCAAAAAGAAAATTCTCTGCCAGATTCAGATTCTGGCACCTTGCGCTACCCAAATTTTGGAGCACCTCCTTCTTCGATCGGTTTCGTCCACGGGAGCCCTAGAGTGGCCTGATGGAAAGCAAGTGAAAACTCTATCACAGTGACTCGCCTAAATAGGGTAATTAAAACTATATTATCACAGTGATTGTTTTAAATAAGCTAGTGAAAAATATAAAAATATAATGGCCTAAACTAAGTTAATGAAGCTAAAATATCACAGTGATGGCCTTAAATAAGTTAATGAAAATTAAGATATCACAGTGATGGCCTAAAATAAGTTAATGAAAACTATAATATCACAGTGGTAATATCACAGTAATATGTTAATGAAAACTATAATATCACAGTGGTAATATCACAGTAAATAAGTTAATGAAAATCAAAATATCACAGTGAATCGCCTAAATTTTTTTTTTTTTTTTTTTTTTTTATTCCTTTATTATTCCGCTTGGGAACTTAGGGCCTCTACTAAAGCCTTCCATCGAACTCTATTTTGCGCCGTCTGTTTAGCTCTGTCCCATGTTGTGCTCGATTGGGACAGTTCTTGGAGGATGGTTCTTCTCCAGTTCGCCTTTGGTCTTCCGATTCGTCTGCTGCTTTGGGGATTCCAGTCCAGTGCCATCTCGACAATACTGCTAGGATTCCGTCTGAGAGCATGACCTATCCATGTCCATTTTTTCTTCCTTATTTGTAGGTGTATAGGGGGCTCACCTGTGACCCGAGCCAGCTCTGCATTGGATATTGTGTTTGGCCAGAATATCCCGCATATAATTCTCAAGCATTTGTTGCTGAAGACTTGCAGTCTCTGTGTCATCTTCTTGGTGGTGAGCCATGTCTCACTACCATATAGCAGTATGGACTTTACGCACGCATTGTAGATTCGGAGTTTTGTTCGCCTGTTTATTTCCTTATTCTTCCAGATGCGATAGAGTCTCCCAAATGCGGATCGGGCTTTGGCAAGTTGGTTTGTGACGTCATCTTCCACTCCGCCATTGTTGGATATGATGGTGCCAAGGTATGGGAAACTTGTGACAAACTGCGTTCCCATTTATGATGATGTTTCCAACGTTGGAGTGGTTGAAGCGCATTGCCTTGGTCTTGGTTTCGTTTATCTCAAGACCGATCTTGCTTGCTAGTCTGGCGAGGTCATCTGTCTTGCTCTGGATGTCGCAGAGCCTGTGAGAGGTCAGACAAATGTCGTCTGCATAGTCCAAGTCCTCAAGGTGTCTGGTGAGGCTCCCCGTGATTCCACGCTTGGGGTTGCACACTTCTCTCATAACCTCGTCAACCACGATGTTGAAGAGTAGCGGCGATAATGGGCAACCTTGCCGAATTCCAGTATTCGTCTGGAAAGGTGCACTTGTTTTTCCGTTGTGCAGTACCGCCAAGTTGGCATCATCGTACATCGACTTGATGATACTAATGATGTTAGTTGGTACTCCTTTCCTTGCCAGTGCTCTCCATATAGCCGCTCTGTCTACTGAGTCGAATGCCTTCTTGAAGTCTATGAACAGGAGGTATAGCGGGGCTCTCCATTCCACAGCTTGTTCGGTGATTATGCGTAGTGTATTTGCCTGGTCTACGCAACTCCTGTGTGGTCTGAATCTTGCCTGTTCATCTCTGATCGTTGGCTCGATTTTTTCTTGAAGGCGCTCGTTCAGTAGAGTGGCTAACACTTTGTAGCTAGTGTTGAGAAGTGTGATTCCTCTCCAATTATTGCAGTCACTAAGGTATCCTTTCTTGGCAAGCTTAA
Organism: Zaprionus davidi; assembly: GCA_018903715.1. Classification (NCBI taxonomy): domain Eukaryota; kingdom Metazoa; phylum Arthropoda; class Insecta; order Diptera; family Drosophilidae; genus Zaprionus; species Zaprionus davidi. The sequence goes on from JAEIGL010000197.1 coordinate 22,106, forward strand.
CAATGATTCCGCCCTTCCAAGAATCCGGTACCGTCTCACTTTGCCATATGCGGGAGAAGTGCGGGTGCAATGTTTCAGCCATCAACTGGGTTCAGCTGGTCTTCCCCAGCTGCCCTATTGTGCTTTAGCTTCTTAATTGCGTCTCCGATTTCTCGTACAGATGGCTGCGATGACAATATCCTGACGTTTCCACTTGATGGCACAGTGTTATGGAAGTCTGTGGCCACAGTTGTTGTCGAGGTGTGGCTGATTTCCATGAAGTGTTGTCGCCATCTCTGGATTTGTGTGTCATCATTGGTTATGAGGTTGCCTGCTATATCTCTGATAGGTTGGGACTGTTTGTTTAGTCTTCCGGTGATCCGTGCAATCAACTGGTATAGCGAGCGCATGTTGTTTTGTCCTACCGCTCGTTCCGCGTTGTCCGCAAATCTATCCAGTTGAGCTCTCTTGTCGTTTCTGGCGGATCGTTTCACAGCTCTGCACAGAGTCCGATATTCTTCGTGATTCTGTGCGATCTGATCCGTCAGTGACTTAAGACTGTTTCTCCGTCTGATTAGGTCTCACGTCCTCTCGGATATCCAGGCCGGTCCTTTCGCGTTGTTGTGTGCCAAGTAGATGTTCCGCGGTGGTCCTAAGTTTCCTACAAGTGTATTCCCATGGGCGTTCTTCTTCTGGGATCAGTTGTTCTCGTAATGTGGATGCCATCCTTGCATTGAGGTTGTTGTCCCTCAGGGGGTCAAGATTTAGGGGAGGTGCCCTACGATGTTGGCCGCTGGTAGTGATCCTTGAGTGGTTGCGGTTCAACTTTATTGCAAGTTCTCCAATGACCAGCTCGTGATCGCTATCTATGTCTGCTCCCCTTTTATTTCGCACGTTGAGCAACGACTGCCTCCATTTTCTGCTGATGCATATATGGTCGATCTGGTTGCGCGTGTTTCCACTTGGAGATGTAAACTGATTTGACTCCGGTGTTGCTGGAGTCTACTTTCGCATTAAAGTCACCCATGAGGATAGTGATGTCGCCTTGCCGTAGCTTAGAGAGGGTCGCTGTGAGGGCAGTGTAGAAGTCTTCTTTGATGTCTTCATTGGCGTCTTCTGTCGGGGCATAGCATTGAATGATGTTTATGTGTCTAGCCTTGCACTTGAACCTGGCGGTAATGAGTCTGTCAGATACGGGTTCCCAGGAATGTAGTGCCTTCTTAATCTTTCTGGCTACAAATATTCCTACACCATATCTGCCGCCTTCATTACTACCACTGTGCAGAACTAGATTGCTATTGGATGTTGTCCCCGCTGCCAGGCCACCTAATCTCGCTAATTCCAGCTATCGCTCTACCTGCAACTTCTCAATTTCTGCCTCGAACTACGCTAATCTTGATGGTTCCTTTAGAGTGAGTTCTAACGTTTCATTGTCCAATTCGTGTCCGTTTTGAGATGCCTAAGGTCATCAACGAGTTGGGGGATCCGTTTATGTTTAATTCTCTAGTGTTGGTTTCTGTAATCATTTGGATTTTTCGATCGGACTGGTGATTGGCCAGATGCGACTTATCCCAAGGGTGGGGTTGCCACCTGTCGCCTACTGGGAGTGGCGTCCACGTAAAGTTGTTGATAGACGTGGAGAGAGTGCGATACAGTCTTTTAGCATCATTCATAGGTGGTGTTGATGTTGTTGCTGTACGCAGAAGACGCAATGAGTGGTGCTTGATTCCTATTGAGGGGGAGGGGGTTTGGGCAAGAGGGGTTGCCGAAACAATGTTGAAGGCATTGTGCAATTGGTAAATACTTTCTATTAAGTAGAAAAGTATTTTATAAGAGGGACGTTGAAAATGTCATGCCTCTTACCATGAGTGGGTTGCGAAACCCTCGACCTCATGCATAGCAGACAAGTGCGTTGCCCACTAGGCTATGAGGCCTAAATAGGCTATGAAAACTATAAAATCACAGCGATAATATCACAGTAAATAAGTTAATGAAAACTATAATATCACAGTAAATAGGCTAGGAAAAAAACCATCAGTGACAAACGAAATAAACTATAATGCAAACATCAATACTTACACACATACAATTACACCACGCCACGGAAGATCTTTCGTCGATGGAAAACAACAAACTGTGAGTGATTTTTATTAATTATTGTTTTGCTATTTTTTTTTTATTTTATTTTGTTTTCACTTTTGTTGATTTTGGAAGTTACTGCTCTGCAAGCATGTACTCTTTTGCATTTTTAATATGGCTATTAGGTAGCTCTTAGATTTCCTTTAAATCTAAATTAGTTTATTATTTTTGATTTTCAATCGAATTTTCAATTTAATTTAATCATGTTTGAGTTTAATTAATTATTTTTGATTTTGATTTTTCTTGAATTTCCTTAATTTTTTTGTATTATCATTTTTAAATCTTTAATTGATATGATTTCTAAACCTGATCTTTTATTCTTATAATTTGCCTTCTTTGGTCTATTTAGTTTGCATGATTTTCAATTTTTTATTTACATCTACCATTATATTATTATATTATTATAACAGAGCCTATATATATATATATCTATTCGCAACCAATGACAACTGAATAAAATGAATGTATAAATAAATAAATGAGAAATCGCCTTGTTATAAATGAAAATTAAGAATTAATACTAAGATACACTCTTATCCTTAACTAGAAATCGAAAGAAAAAGTATTCCGAATATAAAGGAAATAAATATTATGTTAATGAGATGGTTAGGAAAGGCAATATTTTAAGGAATAAATTGTTTTAAAATGAATTTAGCTTAAATAACTATTGTTTTCGGGAGTCATGAAGGATGGATATGAGGCAACTATGCATTGAAAAATAGTGGCTTAAGTGGATCGCCGATATTTATATCGCGCAATAGGCGATCATGGAAGGGTGGGGTAACAGCCGCTTCAGTAAGTGAGGCCTGCTCAGAAGGCTGCTATAAAGTGTTACTACTTCCGAACTACTGCTCTTCTTTCTCTTCCCCTTCGGTCGTGGGATTTGGGTCTTTTCGATTTTTTCGGTTCTATTTTGCGATCGTCGTAAGGCAATACAGCACGCGATTTTTTTTTATTTATGTTATTATTGGTTTGAGCCTGAGTTGAAACGGTTATGTTTCATTTACCCACCCCATTGCCGACACACATGAGCCGGAGACCAGCGCGTGCTTACGTACCGTCAACTAAATAACATCTGCCCACTCGTCATACGTTGTATGCTATAAATTAATAACAAATATAAATAAAATTGGCGCCCAACTGTGAGGGCCTTGATCTTTGAGAGGTTGTGCTTCTCGTTATTGTGCAGCAGGAGTGTTGTTAACTCCTCCCACTTTAAACGCGGACGTCCTCGGTCGCGATATACCATATAACCTCTTTTGTGTTGTGGTTGGCTTAAGGTCTTCTTTAGAGGCTGCTGTTTCTTCATTGGTCACCTTGAGGGTTACTTGGCGACTTTTCCTTCTGAGAAGGCAGCAGAACTATGAGTGTTGCTGACATTGTGAGGTTTGCTGTAATACTGATGTTGTGACTTCCGTTCAATCGTTCTAGCTCCTTTGTATTGTTTATATTGACTTCCATTAACATTTGTAGAGATAATACTTCATCTACTTTTGTTTTCTCTGCCATTAGTTGCAACAGAGGTACCCTTCGTTGTATGGCTTTATGGGAGATTTCTTTTGGTTGTGGTAAAGAATAGTTTCTTCCTGTTTATTTTTCAATTTTTAAATGACCTCTTTGCGTGCCGAATCTAATGTTGGCGGAGTTAAATGCTTTCTCGTTGTCCATAACGACCAACTTAGGCATACCGAGGGCTATCATTATTTCCTTTAACGGGTGTTTCAAGTCTTCTGAGGCTTTTGATTTTAGCAATTTAATTTGACAGCGTTAAGCTGTTTTAAAATGTCGTTTCCTATTATACCATGGAATGTTTTGAGAGTGGGGACCAAAAAAAATCTTATTGGGGTATGATCTTTGTTGAACAGGTGAAGGAAGGTATGGTGGGTGATCTTTGTTTGACCACCCACAGAGTTTGCATAGAAAGGGCGTTCATTCGACTTAGGATTCGTTACTAGATTTGTTTGTATGTAGGTTGGATCCTGTATCTATTAAGAATTTGAAAGTCTTTCCGTCCTTCGTACCACAATTGATGTAAGGTAACGAAGAACTATTTAGTCTGAAAAATTGACATCGGCTACATCTACGGACACGGTAGCATACTCCTGTTCATTCTCCTCTGTTAACACGCCCGTTAACTCCGCTGCCCCTTGCTGTTCGACATACTCGTAATAATCTCGGACATCTCCGGTGGGTATGGCATTTCATACTCGGATTCCCTATCTAACTCTGGCTCTCCAGTGGTAACGTGAAAATGCCTCTGGTATTTAGACACGGGACCAGACTGGCCTTGAGGAGGGGGGCGTTTCCCAGCTAATTCGTTAGCCTGTGGTCTGTTCATGTAGTCGATTTGTTTCAAACGGACAGAGTGATCTACTTCCATGGGTACCGGTTTTGGGTATGGTTTCGGTGCGGATGTTCGGGGAGGTGCTACTTGCTGTTGGCCCTGTGTGGGTAATTGCATCTGGTATGGAATATAGGAGTTTTGTGGCAATCTATAGGCGTTAAATGTTTGTATATTGCTGGTCTTGGGGTGTGATAAAGTCGTGGGTCAAAGTTCCTCCATTGCGTGGAACTGGCGTTCTGTAAAGGTTTTGGGTCACTAACCTAATCATTCGTCTTGGCGGTAAAGGTTCCCTACTACACCACACAAATGCAATGCGTGGCTCAAATCTTTCAGTTCCTTTATGGCTAATAGGCGTGGAAAGTCGCCATTAAGGCCTCTCACGAATGTGTCAAGTGCCTTGCCTCGGTAGTTATCGGTTAGCGCTCTAATAATTTCTGGTGATTCTTCATGGGTCCCGATTTGATTGAAAATCAATGAGAGCTGATGGTAGACTGTCTGGTAAAATTCGGAAGTGGACATGCGGCCTTGGTTTAGCGAGAACATCTGATATTCGAGAGTTTTTAGATCTCGGTTATCAGCATAGTGTGCCGTAAGACACTTTGAAATAGCTTTCCAATTCATTGGCGTATTATTTGATTCTGGAACCGCGTCTGCTTCACCAACTACCTTGGTACGTACAGCTAAAGTCATCAAATAGAATTTGTAGGATTCTTCTTGTCCTTCATAGATAGCCATTACGCGGTCGATGTTCTTTTTCCATGAATTAAAAGTGGATCTGTCTCCCGAAAACTCCTTAATAAGTTCCGTTAATTCTGGTACCCCGCGTTCTTCGCCTGTCCTGGGTCCTACTAGTGGAATTTCCCTAAAATTTTCGTGTCCAAAATTCGGGCTGAACATTTTTACGCTCTCTAGTGTCTCTCTATTTAGGTCCATAATCACACTTTATAATTCAGGGGTAGTAGTAGGGGTACTGGTCCCCGGTTGTCAATTATCAGCCGCTTGACTGGGCCACCGGCTATACCTTAGCCCATCGGTTAACCCGCCTGGCATTCTTGAACAAAATTTTCGTACTATCTGAGTTTGGGATGCACGAAATTTACTTTTTATACCCTCCGACCATTGAAAATGGTCAAAAAAGGGTATACTAACTTTGTGCTATGTATGTAACAGGCAGAAGGAGGCGTGGCAGACCCCACTAAGTATATATATTCTTGCTCAGGATCACTAGCCGAGTCGATTGAGCCATGTCTGTTTTTCTGGATGTCCGTCTGACCAGATGAACACACACAGATCTCAGCTTTATAATGCTAGAGACACCAAATTTGAAATGAAGGTTTCTATGTACTCGGCGCAGATCAAGTTTACTTCAAATGTGATGTGGCGCTGGTCACTGGTTGTTTTCGGT
>JAEIGL010000031.1:0-197635 GCA_018903715.1 Zaprionus davidi
TGTTATTCTCATACTTCCTTGAATAACCTCTCTGTTTATTGTCCAATTTGGAGGATACGTAAATATTTCATTCAGCTTAGTATATTTTAAAGTTAGAAAGTTGTATCTTTTAAACCGCGCTTACAAATTGATTTCAAAATATTAATTATTGATTTGCGGGTGCGGTGGGCGTGGCACCAAGCATTTGAGCATATACTTGATCAGCGTATAGTACACAGGAATCTTCCTGCCAAATTTGGTATATCTAGTTTTTATAAACGCTGAGATCTGTGTGTTCACACAGACATGCCCTTAAACGCCTCGGCTAGTGATCCCGTGCAAGAATTTATATACTTTATGGTGTCTGCCACGCCTCCTTCTCCTCCTTCTTTTGCTTAAATTCATTACAAATATAGCACTATATGAAAAAAAATCAGTGGCGAAGGCACTTATTTAACCTTACCCAGTACTATTGGCTACATATTTAACATATTGTCCGATTTTAATGATCAACTTCCCCAACACGATGTTGGTCGAGTGTATGAGAAAATTGATGCAATAGAGCTATAATTCCTTTAGCAATGTGCATTCTACTGATTATAATCAGTAATAATTATTAGAGAGAGATAAGTTTTTCATAGTCCTAGCTCTTATAGTCTCCAAGATGTAGATTTTCAACCAGACGGACAGTGCTAGTTCGACTGCTCAGTTCATCCAGATTCAGAATATAGCCTCTGCTAGGGTATAAACTGATCTTTATGGTCGGCAGGCGGGTGCCCTTGTGCACCGCACACCCTGCAGACGACTCGCTACGGGCCTGTTGCAAGCCAGTTTCGATTCATTGGTTTTCAAAGTACATATTTACTCTGTTATTAGTTTAAGCTTACCTCAAGTGCTTAATACTACAAAACAATTAGATTACTTAGTTTCAGAAACATGTCAAATTTGGTTTTATGATGTTATGTGATAATGGCCAATGCGAGCATACATATGTTTTTCTTTTTTTTCGACCTACAAATATCTTGGTAAGCGCGCTGTCCGGCGACATTCAGTCTCAGAACGGCACTGCACTGTAAATCACAGCAGAAGAAGCAGAAGAGCATAGAAAGTAGTACAACATATAGATAGATATGAAGAACGTTGTGGGAAATCTGTCTCGATTGGCCCGAAGACGTCATAATCATAAAAATTGAACTTATGCTTATATGGTTTTTGAGTCCCGCAAGTGGAGCAACACACATCCAGTTCATTAGCCCGCCACGTCCAGAAGCACGCCCATGCCCAGCACATACACACGCACACATGGAACGTGGTCTGGTTTCTTGGCAAGCGTCGCAGAGCTGCGCTAAAAATGATACAAATTATGCAGACATCTGGAGACGATAAAGTCATTAGCATCGTAGGCCAACTAGGATAAGCATACGAGTACAACGGCAGACGAGGAAGGGGAATGGGATAAATTAGGCGGGTTCAGCGACTTTACAAAGCTTACAACTTTGATTCGAGTCGCAAGATGTAGTACATGTGATGCAAGTCATGATATCATCATTACTTATAGCTCTGCTTTACAAATAAAACAAGTCTCGACTGCAGCTATAAAAACTAAACTGCTGACAATTATTATAAATCGTTGAAGACCTACAAGTAAATACAGCATATGGTATGTAATTTAATTATAAAACTTTGTTAATAATGTATACAATAAGTATTTCTAACCAAACTTAAAATATTAAATGTGTTTTTTTGAATTTCTTTACTCAACATAGCAAGCTTACCTCAATACTGTATTATCAGGGGGAAAGCAGTTTTCTTTTCCGGGAGGAGTGTGTTTTTGTGCAAGCAGTGCAGGGTGGAGAACATACCGCTTCGTCACTTGTGGTGAAAAAGCAGTGCAATGTTGACAACGGATTGTAAAATACATTTTGGTCTGTAAGTTGAAGGATAAAACATTTCAGAACCCTCAAAATAGTTAAAAGTTAGTTTCTCAAGTTGTGTCCGATTCACATTTACATTGAATTTCCCCAGGTTAGTTGAATTTAAATTTTAAATTCTTTACTCAACAAATCCTATCCTTTGAGGGGAATTGCAAGCAGTTTTTAACTGAGGGGAAGAGTGGTAAACTTTAAGCAGCTCACGTGTGGTAAGAAAGCAGTTCAAACTTTGTTGAATTTCCCCTGGATAGTTGAATTCAAAATTCTTTACTCAACATATCCTATCCTTTGAGGGGAATTCCAAGCAGTTGTTAACCGAAGGGACGTCTAAGCAGCTCAGGTGTGGTAAGCAAGCAGTTCAAGTTTCATTCCCACCACCAGTGCCTCTCCTTAAACTCCATAACATGTTGCCCCTGCTGACACAGATAGCAGTGTGCCGTGCATCCAACGGTAACGCTCTTTTGCTCTCATCCACTCTCCCGCTCACCCTTGCTTCGTTAGCACTCGCTTGATGCCTTTGGTTGGTACAAAACTAACTGCAGCCCTTCGTGTGCATCACTTCGTGAGCACGACCAAACATCGTGGAGCACTCGGTTCGACGTTCGGTCCGACAAATCTGTGCAAGGGATTCGCCACGCAACGAATCGCTGCGCCTCGGTAAATCTGCCGCGCGTCCTTAGCTCAGTTTGCGCTGCGTTGTCTCTGCGTGAGGATTGATTTGCGACTTGGCTCCGCTTTAGTTTTTATCGTCGAGCGAATAACGTAAGCCGCAAAAAAATGACAGCCAACTAACCAGAGCCAAACGAAACGAGTCGAAACAGAACTAAGCTAAACCAATTGTCTGCAGCAACAATTACCAATTCAACCTTTCGTTCGCCTTGCTTGCTGTGCATCGCCGTGAGTGCTGTGTACGGATTAGTGTCTGTGTGTGTGTGTTGGGCACATTTGCAATTTGCCTTCGCAAGTCTTATGCAGATTTTTGTGTTTCTGACATTGCACCTGAGTCACTAAAAGGAACTTCTGCGCCACAAGAAGCAGCCAAGACAGCCGGAGCGCTAAAGTTAAACAAAGAAAAAAAGAGAACCAAGAGAGAACCGACGATCGACCTAACGGCACATTTTGTTTTTGCTGCCATAAAGTGCCGTCTCCTTTTGTGCCGCTGCTCTGCGTGTGTGTGTGTGTGTGCGGCGCTGTTGCTTCGACGCCAGTTGTTGTATTTGTGCATGCAAGTGACGTGCAGTCACGTGTTCTAAGGTGATTTTAACGAGTTCCGTGATACGCGAAATGAGATAAGAAACAACGTATAAAACCCGCAAACCGCGACAAGCATAAAAATCCAAAGGTGAAACGGACAGCTGAAAAACAGGGTTAAGAAAAGCCGCAACCAACTACAAGCCAAACAAAAAAAACAATTACGAGGAAAACCCCGAATCGAAAACATACATCACGCTCAACGCACATTGGGATCGAGATACATATACTAAGTTGAGAAAATCTGAAAAACAGCCAAATACAAAAATAAGCCATTTAATAGTTGTAATATCGGAGTTAATAATTAACTATAATTGTGTAAACGATGTGGAAATTAATATAGCTTCAAACTTTACTACTACAACTATCTAAAAACCTAAAAATATTAAAGAATTTAAATATTTTGTATACCCAAAGGTAATTTAAAGCAATTAAAGTTAAGTGTTGTTTTTCTAAATGGTAGTTGAAATCAAAGATATCAACCTGATCGTATCTTTTATTGGATGCTTACATTTTTAAATTGTGATCCTCACATTTAAAACTTTTGGTATACGACTATTGCTAGCTCTAAAGCGAATGAGGATAACCATAAATTTTATAAATATAAATTTAACATAATTTGACAACCTATGAAATTTGATTTTGACGTTCGGTGAGGTTTTTTAAAAATTTACGTACTTAATGTGCCCATATTTGATGTTAAAATATTATTTGGTATTTCCCAACATTTTTCACGAGGCATCCTGCGAATTCGTAAAGAGCAAAACTCTTGTTTTCTTGTTTCAAAAATACCATACTTTGTGCCAAATAATAACAGTTCGCGGACATTCGCGCTAGTTAGCTTCAAAGTGAAAGAATTTGAGGAATCCCAACGAATGCGCATAGAAGATGTCGGGGATATTGGCAAACAAAACCAAAACTGTGTTTTAAGTGATTACATTATGATTTTGGTGTAAGCGTCGGTGGGATAGCCTTCAAAAATCTTTTTAAAAGCATTATTGATACAAACTGTACCGATAACAATTGATTGAGTTATATTAGCGTTCACAGCTTAGGGAATCGTAGAGCCGCTTACCCGCCGCCTGGCTTACTCAGGAGACTTCGCTTCTTCAGATTATTACTGTCAGCGTAATTACTTTGAATAAAATATTTTCGACCGTTTATAAAAGTTTATTAGTTTTTCTTAAAAAAAGTCTAGCTTCATATATTTACACTTGATATACAGTGTTTATAAATTGAAAGCAAATTGTTTTACATTTTGCTAATTCAATTTGAGAAACCAAACAATAATAATAATAGCGACCAGTAAAAATATGCAGAGCAAGTTTTTCAAAAAATTCATGGTCTATTGTGTTTGTCGGATCGAAAATGTGCGTAACAGACAGAAGGAGACATCTCCGATCCTTCAACTATGTATATATTCTGATTCGATAAACCATATCTGTATGTGTTTTTGTACGAGCACCTTGGTCTCAGCAACTATACAAGCTAGAGCCATCAAATTTTGTGACAACATACGTGAACCATATATTGCAGCCTGTTCCCGCCTTTGTAAATCAGTAATAACTTTTTAGAAGCTATAATATAAATTCAACAACCAAAGTTGTGTCACACTAACAAATACCTGTTTTGAGTATAAATAAGTGATATAGGATACAATTTAAACTTATTTTAAACGTATATTCTCAAACAGACCTAACATACATAATTATACTAAACTTACTATTTGCATAGTAAGGTAATATAAATGATTTACAATGTAACTTTTCAATGCGGTAATTGAGATTGTTTTTTTTTAGTTGTTTATTACATATAACATATATACATATATAGTGAAAATCTTCAGATTATATTATTATAGATAATAAAATATTTCAGAGGATCGATACATTCTGATAGTAAAACCTAGGATTGAGCCTTAATACTTCCAATATGAGATGAAATAAATATAGACGGTTCACATTCCCTTGTTAACTCTACTCTCAGAGCACAGCCACTTGCTACTAAATTATCTTATTGTTCATCGGTAAATACCTTTCATGCAGACATTTAGTCAATTTAAACTTGTGTGCCCCAGCAAATATTATCATTTTGTTCCCTTTTGCTTCGGTCACCCGCTGCGGGCCACGACGAGCCACGCCACAACTTGTCAGCTGCACAACAGTCGTCTCTCAAGAGATCGAGGAGCGGGTGCCATAGACGACTGGGAGCAACAATGTCTTGAGTCGCTTTTTTGCTTTCGCCTTCGTCATGTGTCTCTTTTTTACATTTCATGCTGCTGTACTGTACTATATTGTCGTGCTCAACGCCCTCTTCGTTTTTCCCTTGTCGCTTTCCACTTTTTCTACTTATATCATTGACGAAAAATGTCAAATGCAAAGCATAGTTTCGGTTCCTTCCTTCTCCTTTTTTGGGTGGGATAACTGCTGACTCAGGCATAATTTGTTTTTGTTGGAATTTTGTTTGCCGTTGTTGTTCCTGAGTATAATCAATATGACGACAACTTTCTAGGGCATGTATGATTGACTGATTGATATGTACAAGTGTGTGTGTGTGTGTCATGATTTATAGTGGTCGAGGCAAAGGGCAAAGATCCTAAATGTCTTTAAGTGAATTGCAGTGAAAACTACAAATTGTTCACGTTGTTTTCAGCCAAGTGGAGCACGCAGAGGAAACCGTTTATTTTTGCATCTCACCTCGCTCCCGCTCTCTCGTTTACGTGTTTTCTTTCTGTCTCTGTTTCAGTTGGAGAGGTTCCTTTTAGCTTTATGTGAAAATAAAGTAAATAATGAAGGCTATTTAGCACGGCCACGGGCGCGCATTAAGTTGTTGCCGGATTATCCTGGCCGAAATTCAGTCAAAGCCCCGAGAAGAGTTGGAAAAACGAAAAACTGGTGACACGCGTTTAATGAGCTGTGCGTTGCGGCGCCGGCGGGAAGCAGCAGCAAGCTGCGTCCAGTCGCGGAATTTCAACAATTTTTTACTGCCACCTGCAAGGACATTGGCATTGCTCAGATGCCGCTGCTACTGGTGATCCTTCTTCTTTCTGCTTTCTACTTTCCACTTCCCAATCCCGCTCCAGCAAAGCATTTCTCTGGCCGCTTTGTCTGACACTTTTTGTGAGGTTAATGCGTCGTGCAGCGCTTCACATCGCATCACTCTGCTGTGGCTTATGCGAAAGATTTTTCAAAAATTCTCCACGCAAAATTGCGAAAATGTACCTCTCGCTTGCAGCTCACCAGGTGCTTGTCAGCTCTGTTAATTAGCTTAAAGTGCGGCTTGGTAGGAATTTTGCAAAATAATTCCAAAGCTTTATCGTTATAATTTTTGCTCCATTTTTGCACTGCTCACCTTGGCAAACTTTGGTAAATAATTTGTATATAATTAAACCGAAATTTAATGCTGACAAAGCGATGTAAGCCGAGGCACAGTACATGGTGAAAAGTGCAGAGTAGCGAACAAAGAACCAGAAACAAAGGAGCAGGTTAGAGGCGAGAATCGAAAATTGATGGCATATGAACGTGGCTTATCAAGTGAAAACACAACTGAAAACAAACAAACAAAACGAACTACAATATAATTTATTTTTGAAGTTTGGCATACGAGTACAATTCAGTTCTCACATTTGTTGAGCTAAGAAAGATCAATAGAGACGGAAATCAAATCATATATTGTGTAGACTATTTTCGACTATTTTTGAGTGTGCTTAAATTTATTGGATCGAATCAACCTTATCAATGGTTTCTTGCAATAGTCTGCCATAAATAAACAACACTCTCTTACTCACCACGTCGGTCTTGCCCGTTCTTCAAAGCCACAAAATGTGCTGTTGATTTTCTGGAATTTCACAAATGTCCCAATTAGAAAATTTCTAGGAGCAAGCACGAGTGTGGACTCCTAGGCAGGACAGCCAGACGGAGATAGAGCGTTAAATCAAAATGTTGGCCGAGTGCTATTAAACCGCTTTTAGCATTGAGAACAAGCAAGGACTTACTGCACATGCACACACAGACACACACACACTTATACAAACACATGGCAGGAGCGGCAAACTTGTGAAAATTGGTAAACAATTTATGTGGTCAAATAAAATTGCAACAGAGTAAAAATAAAAGAACGAACTGGAGATGGAGAAGAAGCAAGAGGGGAGAGCGGAGAGCATGTGGCTGCAACGGAACCAAATTTATGGCTGCTTCTGCAGCAGCAAAGGCGGCAGCACCGATTCCTGCGCCTGCAAGTACGCAATACAATAACAGCAGGCGGAAGAGCAGCGGGATGGGGATGCGAGACGGCAGGAAAACGACGTTCAAGGATATAAATTACATGCTTAGCTACTCGTGGTTCTCATATGCAAAAACTTGTTCTTCAGCTGTTTTTTGGTGGTCCCGTTGCTGTAGAGATTATGAAATAAATTTCCACATGCCACAAAACTTCGCAGGCGACGGCGCTGCCAACCGCAGCCAACAATCCAACAATAATAACAGCATGAGCAATAGCAACAATAGCAGAGGCAATTTCTAGGTAGACTTCTCTGAATTTTGCACTCGACGATGCCAGCAAAATTTATTCCTGCTCTTGTTGCACTCGAGATGCGGCAGAACCTGCAAGGAGGCAACGCATATCGATACACGCTCGCCCGCTTCTGTCTCTGTGTGCGTGCTGTTTGTGGGTGCCGGACACATAAACACAGGCAGCAACAATAACAACAACTGGGGCGTGGAACGTTCGGTAAATTTACATATGAAAATATTTTTCAATCGCCCAAAGGTTTTCCTCTTGTTCTATTTGCCCAAAGAACTTTTGATATGCGAAGCCCTTGGCCGAAGTTTGTGGCATCGAAAAAGTTCTGCATTTTGTTCTCTTTTTTTTGCGCGTATCCGGTTCCCTCTTTCTCTCTCTCTCTCTCCCTCTCGCTCCATCTCTATTTATTTCTCCCTTCCTTCCATCACATTGCAAATTTGTAAAGTTTTCCTTTGGCTTTTTCAATATACGCTGAGAGAGATAAAAATTGAGAGCCAAGTGTAAGTTGCCTAAGCCTGTCTGCCATTAAAGTTCAATAGTCTGTTTTTATACCCTTCGGCCATTGACAAATGCTGAAAAGAGGGTATACTTAGTTGTGCAAGTGTTCTATATAAAAACAGACGGAGGCGCGAAAGACTGCCCAAAGTGAAAGTCGAGGCCATAAAACTGCGTGCATGATTGCGTGAGAGTGATAAAGCAATAGCCAAGTTATAAATGTCTTCAAGCATTCGGTTTGTGTTGTTGATTTTCAAAATTGGGAGAAGAGTATCTAACTGGCGGGCGCACTCGACTGTAGTATTCATTACTTGTTTAGTTGCGATATATTGTGAATATATAAGAGAGTTGGATTTGAGTCCTACCTTAATGCATTTCAAATGATAGCAGGGAAAAGTAATTTCGGATAAAAATAAATGTTTGTCTTTTTAATATATCTAATTATTAAATAATACTGTAAAAAACCAAGAGCTGGAGAGTATTTTGGGGATTCGTATCAAAGAAGTGCAGTTCAAAAAGTTAAGAGCCAAACAAATAAGTAAACAACAAAAATAAATCAGATAACGCTGATCCGGTTGGACTCTATTCCTCTCTTGTTGTATAATTGTTTTGTATGTAACTTTGGTTAATATACCGATCAGTTTTAAAACATTAGCAGTTCCATGCGGTTGTAGAATTAACAAATCATTAAAAACGTATTTACAATATAATATTTTTAACAGAATTATAACAGACAAATAATAACATAAGTGCTGGGGAAAGAGGGAGTGAAACTTTTCAGATATCGTTCCTATACCAAGTACGTGTAACTTTACACAATTATTATAGAAATAATAGTGAATACGAGTTTACAAAAGATAGGCTTCTTCACAAGATCAAAGTAAAAGTTTTATTTTTGTCCTCTCAAAGTGGATACAGAATTGACGATCTTGCATTTTATTTTTGGTGATGATTAATTAAATACTTCGATTTCGGAAATATCCGCGCAAAAGGTGTACATATTTTCGAAAAATACCATCTTCTACCGTTTGTGTATATTCAGGAACGCGATTAAAAAAAAATTAAACTGTATATAACATTTAAATTATACCTGAAGTTGAACATATGATTGTAGTTTTTTATAAACAACGACTCATCAAATTAACATGCATTAAGTTTGATTATTATATCGGTGCTTTTGAAGTTAGTGAAAAAAACATAATGACAGATAACCTTGTGAACATACATACGAACGGGAGTTTTATGTCGCGTTCTATTCGTTTCAGACATCTGGGCAAATCTTATAAACGTTTTAAGTTCAAAATAGTGACTGTGAATCCAGATATTGACGATGGTAGAGATGATGATTGATTTCGTATATTCATAACGAACACTGTTGCTTTCTCACTCTTACAAACATATGCAGGCACGGGCATACCACCAAAAGTTGACTTAAATTATGTCTGTGCTTACAGTCAGTAATAGAAATTCAATTCGATCTGAATTTGGAGGAGGGGTAGATATTAAAGTCAGCTAAGTATATGTCGAAGTCAGAATGTGACGGGGGCTGTGGGCGTGAATCCAACTTTTAAATAACTTGATCTGCGCACAATTTACACAAACCTTCCTGCCAATTTTTGGTATTATAACAGCTGAGATCTTAATGTTCAAACAGACAAATAGACAGCACCGATAGAATATATAAACTATGTGGGGTCTGCCATGCCTCCTTCTGCCCGTTACATAAATTTGCACAAGGTTAGTACACCCTTTTTGAACTGGTTTTACTTAGCGTTAAAAAAAAGTCTAAACAGAAGTTGTTATTGCAAACGATCAAGGTAAGTTAGGATGTGTGTGCGTGTTAATTTTCCATAAATTATGTTTCTTACTTTAGATCGTGTTTTTTTTCAAAATTCTATAAAGAAAATGTTGATGGGCTGAAAAACTATCAAAAATTTAAAAGAACATAGAGAATCGTGTGAATTCAGTGGATGGAGAATCACTCTATTAAAATGCAAGTCAAAGTAAAGCCTTAAAAAATGATTCTTCATTGGTTTTTTTGTCTACTTTGCACGGTTTGAGCGAAAACCAATTAAAAGGATGCGCCTTTGCCCTCTGTGCAATTTTGTTCCTTTTTGGGCAGCGAATGGCTTTCAACTCGCCTTTCCTCACTTACTCTCCATCTCTGTCTTGCACTCGCCGCCATCAACTCGCTGTGCGACTTTCTTGTGTCTGGACTGCAGTTAGGGCTTATCGCATTTTGGCCAGACGTTGTTTTTGTTATCTTACCCCATCGGGCGGTGCGTTTGTTTTTGGGTCGTAAGTGTAGTGGAATGAAGTGAGGTGGAGGTAGGGCTGCTAAGTTTGTCAATGCATAAATTAAAAACTTGTTGTTTTCGCCTTTTGGCTGCTGTTAATGAAGCCCAAGCAATTAAAAATGAACAGTACAAGACTTAATGGCCCAAAATTGTGCAGCAGGTCATAGGGTCATGTCTTGGCTGTCTGTTTTTTAGAGCCGACTGCAGCATGAGGTAATACGCTTTGCTGGCATACAAGATTACTGTTTGCCAGGAGTCAGGCACGGTGGGGTACTACTTATTCGACTGGAGTGTGCCCGAGGGGATTATTACAATCCGATTTTCAACTTTAAACGAACACAACGTTTTGAATAGTTTCCTCTATACTCGTATGAGCATTTTGATGTGCATTTCTCTTTTTAGGGTTTTGTACATTTTCGGTAACAGCTTACGCAAATTTTCCGGGTTTGGCTCTCTGTGTTGTGGTGGGTGAAAAGCGCTGGAGTTTTCTTTGTAGTTATTACTTTATAGGGCTTTCGGCTGCTGCTTCGTTTTCCATTTGATTACAAAATTGCTTTCAATATGTATTTTGCGGTGCAACAACAATCGGGAAACTTTCTTTTGGAACACCTATCCCTGGTTGCCCCATCTGCCCGGAAAGACAACCGATTCCAGGTAACTGCAGCCTAACTTGAGTTACGTGTTGCAGCAAAAGTTTAACGCATTAAGTAACTCACATTGTAGTAGTTGTTGTTGCCACGGTTGCTTTTTATTGGTCTTTTGCACAAAACTTTGAACTTTCTGTAAAGGCTGGCAAATATTTTGGCCGACTTGCCGGCCGAGAGTTTCAGCTAACAAAACTCTGGTAATATCATAAATTACCACATTATGCAAGGAGCAACGCAAACCTGAGATGAGATCTGCCAAATACTTTTCCTCACTCTGAAACGGAAGAAAGTGCTGATTACCAAAAATATCTCTTCTAAATTGCTAAATATATTGTCTAAATATTAACAAAAATATTATAAATGTATCTTCTAGCTGTCTGTTTTGCACTTTTCAAAATAAATAAACCAAACTTATACTTACAAGATACAGCAGATAAACTTCCACAGTTAATTAGGTTTTTCTTGCGACCTACTTATGTATGTACGTTGCTTTTTTTTCTTACAGCTGTCTTCAGGTCAAGCGATAGCTTGAAATAAAATTGGTGTTGTTGTTGTTTTATTTCTATTATTCCGATATATTTTGATTGCCCATCGGTCACTGTGTTCAAGGATTGTTGTAACCCGTGTGATCGTGAAGACGCTAAGCAAAGTACAAAATATTCCCCATTGAGTATTTTTATTTCCGATTTATTTTCGATTTCTTATGAAATTTGAACTGCATGTATGAGTGTAAAACAACAACATCACTCCAAAAATACCAAACAGCCTACCAATTATATAATATTATAATAATATGTACATTTAACTACTATTTCATTTCAGTTACCCGTTGAAATATTGCATCATGCGGCTTGTACACACATCCTACATGTCAGTGTTTTTACTGATTTTATTAGTTGGTAAGTAAAATCAATATCATAATGAAAGTTTACTCATGTACAAGAGTTCAGTAACTCTGAAATGCAATTTAGTAATAAAAAATAATCGATTTGCAATTAGTAAGTAGATTGATATAGATAAGATTAAGACAAGAAAATGTCGAAGTTTACAATTGACTTAATTTGACAACTAAGACACACATGAAGACATTGTCGCCTTAATTCAATTCAATTATCCGGCTTGCATTCAGGGGTTGACAGACTTGATGTGACTTGAATGCAGGTCGAGGATAGATCTGAATAGTGGGCGAACGATAATTATAAAAACAGAATAAATTAAATCAAAATATGCAAAAAATATGCGAAAAATGAAGTAATGAAATGTTATGTCAAGCATAAACTGAAAATTAATCCACTCGTTTAACTCACTGAAAGAATCTAGAGCCAAACAAACCGACTATGGTCGTTATGATTAAGTACAACAATATACATATATGTATGAATATGAATACATATATGCATATAATTTGTAACCAGCCATTTTTTCCAGTGTGCGAAAATTATTTATGCCTCAAATGCTAATTGGTGTTAATTAAATTTTATGTCGCAGAAATACGACGCGATTAAAATTTATAGATTTAACAAACAACAAAAAACCTACAGAATGCGAACAAAAACAATATTTATAATGTATAAAAGGAAATCCCTTTATACGAATATTTATAATTTAAAAAGCTAGTTAGTGTTGATGTTCTAAATCAATTAAGCAATTTGCGCGAAGTGTGACAAAAAAACAACAGGAATTTTGAATTCCAGCGCGAATACCGAAGTGTTTACATATCGATTTGAGCGTGCTGACAAGTGTGCACACACACACACAAATATTCAAAAACAAATACCAATTCTTCTTTTTACAATCTTATCTTGAATGTTTTACACACACATTTTCTCAAGTTTTTTATTGCCTGCGCCTCGCCTTGCGGCTTTCGGTAGCCTACTGAGACTCGCTTTATTTACCATGGCACATAAATTACGAAACCACACGCACTCACACACGCACGTACACACACACTGATAAATATTTGAGTAAGTTGGCAGAGCACACACCCCGCTGATTTATTCAATAAATCAGAAGTTGCCGTCGCTTTTGCCAGGTAGCCAGATTTAAATTTCATGTGCAGCTTACACACACACAACCATAATTGAGCCAGAGTCGAGATAACCCGAGACCTGAGACCTGAGAGCCATCTTCCGTCTGCCGGCCAGGACACATGTCAATGTCGAAGCTGACTTCAGCATGGTGAATATGTCACTTAAATGCATTTAACTCCAGCAGGCTCCTCTCGCAACAGCTCTATACGTATGTTCCTTAAATGGAGATCTGAAAGCGTTTCGTTGTTGTTGTCGCAATCCGGCTCAATCGATAGAATTCAATATGGACCGCTATCGGCTGAAACTTAAATGACAGTGAATACATCAAATGACTTTCAATCCTTTCGCGTGACTGAAATTCTCGACTCTTTGTCACTGGCGACAGGCTCATCTATGGCATAGTCTATGTGTGTGAGTCTGTTTGTGGGTGTGAAGGTGTATGCACTGTTCTTGTTGTTGTTTTCGTTAACACACGACATCTGTGTGTGACTGTGTATGTGGGAGGGGTGTGTGGAGGTGTGTGCGGAGCATTCACACGAGGCTTGATAAATGTGAGCAACGTGCCTGGCATTTGCTTTTTTACGCCGCTCTCTGCTGGATATATTTTTAGTGTTCGTTCTTCGCTCTTTTTGGGGCTTTTCTTGTAGGCCGTGACAAGTGGTTTAGCTTATTTTAAGTACTACAAACTTTAATATGCCTCAAGGCAGAGGAAAACCGAAGACCGTACAGAGAATGAAACTAAATGTTGTAAATGCTGAGAGTTCGCTATATATAGCTTTGATGTGATCTTTAAGCACTTGAACAATAAGTTTTGCTCCTATAATATATTAACAGTATATTTTTATAAATTATTATGCAGCAGTTTTCCTGACTTGAAAGGAGAGAGAATTTTTAATTGCGTATCAGAAGTTTGCAGAGATTCTCTTGAAGGTTATTATCCAGAGGCGATTTGATATAGCAATGTTCATCTGTCAGCGTGTCCATCTGTTGCAGCCTGCTTTAGTCAGTCAGTTTTAGATTAATCTTGATATATGATTTAAATAAGACGGAACATGCCACATTGGAACAAAATATACAGCTTCCTTAGCACCTATACCCTTTCAGATATTGCAACTTAACTTTTGCTATTTTTGAAAAATGGAACCACTGTAACATTTAACTAACATAGGAAAAATATGCAGAAAAAATCTGCAGAAAATTATAGTAACTCAACTTATCAGTGCCCTCAATACAATAACATACAATATCATAAGAATCCATAACGAAGACATCTATTCCAATAGTAAAAATTTAATTATCTGCTCTTTTAAAGTAAATTCCCATTAGTCCATCAATTAAATATTTTAATAATAATTATTAATATTCTTACTCATATTATTGTAATTAATGGTATATGTCTAGCGATTACAGCCTTAATACCTGTTAATGATAAAGTATATGAAAATTGTGAAATATGAAATATTATAAATATAATATACTATATTGTGTTAAGGCTAAAAGGGTTTAAAAGTGTCGAGATGCCGAAGTCAGCCCTTTTTCTGGGCAAGAAAATCAATGAATTATCGACAATTCTGTTGCAATTTAATACTCATTTAAGGGGTAATAGAAATCAAGGCACTTATCGCCCCGAATACGATATATGGTCTTTTATTATTTATATGGGCCACTAATTTCATTCTCGAGCACTGCGGCAAATTGTAATTAAATGTCAATTTCCAGACCGAACTCGATGCCAGAAGCGAACAAACGAACGCATTAAGACATTAACAATGGGCCGCAGTAGAATCGAACTGAACAAAGTAATGCACGAAAATCGTTTTGTTTAATAACATTAGTGTGCCAAGGGGGTTATGGGAGCTAAGGTCTCTGGCGGCAAATTTGCGAGCGCGTCAAGGTTAACCGCGGGGCGGGCTATGTGCTTATTAAAATAAAATCAAGTGTACGGCCAATTTCCGACACTTGTACGGGACCAGAGACCAGACCCAGAACTCAGGCCCAGCCTAATTAGGGAGTTTGCTTTGTCGTGGAAATCGGCGCGATGTTTACTATACGGAACAGGTTAAAGGCAGGACAACAGGCGAGGTAACTGATCGGGGGAGGACGACAATGCAAATACAAATTACGTTTTGTTGTGCGTGCTGAAGATTTTTATCGGGCGTGTAAATTGTGCAGCTACCCGACGGTTGCCTGATATCAACAATAACACAGAAGGCACAGCAAAAACAACAATGAGAGGGAGTACCACAACTAGTACGATGGTGGACTCATTGGACCTGACGGATAATGTCAGGTTAATAAACGTTATGAAGCGACATTTGCATGAGCACATACACACACTCATATGTACATATATACTTAGGCACTCACTCACACACAAGTGCACATACACAACGAGACACTCGGTTTGCGGTTAATTGTTTGCAGCATATTTTTAAGGCGGTTATTGGGCAGACACTTCTGGCTCTTAATGTGCTACGCCTCGCTTCATTTTAATTGTGTTTCCTAATTGAGTTAATTAAGAGCACACGCCTGCATTAGGCTAGGGAGCAGGAAAGTAGGGACTATTTAGTTCTGTTAGTGGCTTCTAAAGCAAGTCATGACACTATGGGCAAAAAACAAAAAACATCATAAGTGTATTAAGCATTAAGTAAGTATACGATTGCCAAAGATTTCTAAGAGCACTGCAGCTTTGCCATATGAAGAAAATCAGCTGTTTGAGCGAGTTTTCGGTAGGAATATATTTTAAAAGTTTGAATTTATGAATTATGGTAATGTCGTACGACTTTAAATGAGGATACGGTTTTATTTTAATTATTTATAAGCGCACCTTTGAATACATATCTTACCCAATAAAGTTTATAAATATATCCTTAATCAGCATCACCAAAGGAGTCGATCAAGCCATGTCCGTCTGTCCATATTGCAACACAAACCAGGCTCTGTATTTAAAAACCGACATGATGACACTGACACAGTCCTAAGTTTTATATAATAATGCTATATGCACTTTAATATTTATATTATTTTGTTTAACGTTTTCCATAGTTCCGAAGTGCTGTCTGGACTAAGGAATTTGTATTTTATATACGAGGGTCGTTTGATAAGTCCGTGACTTTTTGAATAAAATATATTTTTTTCGTCAAAGAAGCGTTTTATTTCTCAACATAATCTCCTTTTAGCTCTATACATTTAGTCCAGCGTTTTTCCAATTTTTTTATTCCTTCCAAATAATAGGTTTTCTCAAGGCCCTCAAAATAGTCGTTTGTTTCTGTGATGACCTCTTCATTTGACCCGAATCTCTTACCGCCGAGCCATTTCTTCATGTTTGGAAACAAAAATAGTCACAGGGGGCTAAATCTGGAGAATATGCTGGATGGGGTAGCAGTTCGTAGCCCAATTTATGAAATTTTGCCATGCTGACTACACACGTGTGCACCCGTGCATTGTCCTGATGGAACAGCACTTTTTTTTCGCCAAATGCGGTCGTTTCTGCTTCAAATCAATATCGAATCTGTCCAAAAGCTCTGAATAATATTCGCCGGTGATCGTTTTACCCTTTTCAAGGTAATCGATGTGAATGATACCTTGTGCATCCCAAAAAACTGTGGCCATGACCTTGTTGGCCGACAGACCCACCTTGGCCTTCTTTGGTGCACGTTCACCCGGAGAAACCCACTGTCTTGATTGTTCTTTGGTCTCTGGTGTGGTGTGGTGGATCCATGTTTCGTCTACGGTAACGAAACGGCGCAAAAATTCGTTTGGATTGCGGTTGAACATCGCCAAACACTCCTTTGAAATGGTCACACGGTTGCGCTTATGGTCGTGTGTGAGCAATCGCGGCACCCATCGCGCGGAAAGCTTTTTCATGTCCAAATATTCATGTAAAATGTGATGTACCCGTTCAGTTGAGATGCCTACAGCCTCAGCTACCTCACGCACTTTCATTCTCCGATCATCCAATATCATTCCATGGATTTTGTCGACGATTTCTGGCATGACGACCTCTTTTGGGCGACCTGAACGTTCGGCATCACTTGTACTGGTACGACCACAACGGAACTCAGTTAACCATTTCTTAACCATTGAAATTGATGGTGCAGAGTCCCCATAATATTTATCAAGTCTTTCCTTGGTTTCGGTGATGGATTTTTACGCAAAAATAATGCTTAATTAGCACACGAAATTCACTTTTTTCCATTTTCGTTAAAATTCACGAGATCGTCTGCTTTCAATGCCTATAAAACGCAAACCAAAAAACGCAGCTTTCTCAAAATTTTACAGTCAGCTGTTAATCGATAACTGCTGACAGGAGCAGTGTTGTATTTAGAGCAGGTGCGCGGCAAATACAAAAAGTCACGGACTTATCAAACGACCCTCGTACCATACATGTCTACATTCTAGAGATATCCTGGAATGCATAAATTGTTAAATTGGCATTACTGTACAGTTCTGCACTGTACCCAAAATGACTGTACTTCCGTATTCAGTACAGTATTTTGAAAACTTATGACACATCTCCGAACCTTTAAAGACCTTTATATTGTATTCTGAATCAGCATTAACAGTGGAGTCGAACTAGCCTTCTTAGTGCGCCTGTCTTTTCGACTGTCTGTGGCAATGCAAACTAGTGTCTTAGTTTTACGTCTACCTTGATGAAAGTTGACGCACATACTTCTTATTGCTCAATGCTATCGGCTGATTAAATTTCTCATATTTTACTGTGCAATATCGAAATGAATGACTGCACTAACTGTAGACAAAATACAAGGTTTACTCATTTGAATGATTCATTTCCTTTTTCGATTTATTCATGCAGAGCTCTTTAACATATATATTAAGAATCATTACGTACATGATAATTCTTATCAAACTTTTTTTTTAAGGAAAACAATATCTCTCGAATTGCGTTTGACACATGCCATATTGCACTGCGATTAGGCAGAACCCATTTAAGGTTGACCATATCTATCAATTCTCAAAAACTTGTCACATGTTGCA
The DNA here is from genome assembly GCA_018903715.1 of Zaprionus davidi. Lineage (NCBI taxonomy): Eukaryota > Metazoa > Arthropoda > Insecta > Diptera > Drosophilidae > Zaprionus > Zaprionus davidi. The sequence continues at coordinate 18,150 of JAEIGL010000031.1, forward strand.
AGAAATTAATGGTTGCAACATTTACAATTTCAATTCCCAGCAAATATCTAAATCTTTTTTCCTGCCGTCCATATGCATTTTTACGTACTTGTCGCATTTTGTCAAACTAACACATCACTTTCCGGTTCCCAGGCCCAAGCCCGGACTAGGACCCAGTTCTGAACCCGGCCCTAGCTGTTCTTTGACGATTCTTTTATCACGCACTCGCTGCGCACAAATGGGCCTAGAAATTGTTTCCTGTTATTATGTAAATTCGCTACAGGGGACCGTTGCTGACATTGCAGCCGCCGTCGCACAGTGGAACTTCTAGTTAATTGGAGTCCAGAAATCCAAATTTTCAAATATTTTATTACTCCGACAACATGTTTAGAATTTTTCGTTAGCTGACAGATTTTATTATGAACAAATTATTTGATCCGCGAAATGTACCAAGTGAGCATTTTCTATTTTCGATATAATTATTTTTCAAACAAAATATAAATGCGTCTGGGGATTCTGCATATGTTATATAAATTTGTATTAATTGACAACCTTCGTGAAAGTTCGGCCTCTTTGATAGTAAATACTCTAATGTACATATGTCGTCCGTTGTATTTGATTATGTTCGGGGTAGTTATTGTTTTTACAACCATCAGACATTGAGAATGGTGATAAAGGGTATGCTCACGTTGTACAAAAGTATGTAACAGGCAGAACGGGAAGTGTCAGACTCCACTAAAATCATTTGTATTCTCTTGCTCTGGGTGGGGTCGATTGAGCTATGCCCGTATGTATGTGATGTATGTAACAGGCAGAAAGAGGCGTGGTAGACATCACAAACTATATGAATTCAAGAACCGAGTCGATATAGCCATGTCCGGCTGTTCGTCTGTCTGTCCGTCCATATAAAAAGGAAGATCGCAGGGACTCTACAAAACGTGGTATCAATAGATTTTATTATTGCACGCAAATCACAGAGTTTATTTTAGATTTTGGCCGCGCCCACATCCGCACCAATATGTCGATAAAAACCGAATTCTAAGCGTCATTTAAATAATAGACAGTTTATTTTTGGTAAACAATAACTAGTACCCCCAAATGAACCGAATTCTAAGCGTTATTTAAATAATAGAGAAATGATTTCATGAAAATTGGTTGCGATTGGACAATTAACATAAAATATATTCAAGACATTATTAAAATATACTGATTCAAAGCCGCTTCAAAGTATGCAACACAACATACTCAAAAATATTTATATATATATATTTTTTTTTTGAGCAATCTTTAGTTATTTGGGTGGCGGGTATATCGCAGTTGCGCTCGACTGTAGCTTTCGTACTACTTTTTTATCCTTTTTATTAAGTTGATACAAAATATAAAATATTGGTAAGGTTAGGCTGCGACAATTGATATCCTACATATACGTAATATGTATATATGTATTGTTGCAGTTCGATGTTGATAAAGCTTTAGCAGCGTATTTAACATACAGGAAATATCTTGGTTAAAAAATAATGAAACTGTGGATAGCTTATATGGCAATTATACTATCGGTTCCACTTAGCTCATGTTGATATATAATATTTACTTTGTTCAAAAATTATGGAATTATAAAAAAATAAAATGTACCTTGTTTTGTTTTTAATTCAATAAATAATTGGCGTCAGATAGGCCATTTGACCACTGTGCACTCTGCTCGCTTTTCAAAAATGCGCAATGAAAACGAAAACAAATTTTTACACGACATCCAGAATTGACCTTACCAGCAATTAAGCCGCTTAACCCCTATGGCCAAATCCGAGCACTTCTCCAGTCTTCCACTCTTTCTTTCTCTTCTTTCTACTCTCTTTCCCCAGCTTGTCCAGCTTTTCTGCCTGCTCTCACCCATATAAACCGTATAAAAATTGTTAAGCCTTGCCTCCATCCACTTGACAAATGAAAAAATGGCCCCAAACTTCCGGCTGTTTGCAGCTGCAGTTTGTCAGCTCTAAAGCTTCAATTTGTTTTCGTTTTTGGCTTTTAGCTCTCTGCGAGATTTTCATAAATTTTATGTAACCATCTCAGTGAACACCAACACCATACACACATACAAAGAAAACCCATACACCCACACATACAATCACAATCACAGACTATGGCTCGTCACACGTTGGTAAAAAACTGCATCGAATTGCAAATTCAATAATAGTTGTTCCCCTGCTTCAGGACTGTTATGATTTTTACTCAACAGTCGAATTGCGAACCAAATCCAGATTCCGTTCTCTTTTCCCATCTCTCTCTCTCTCTTTCTTTTGCTCTCTCAGTCTTTCCTGTGTGCACACTCTAGTGGCTTATTCATATTTCTCTATTTACCATTGATTCGCCCGTTAGTTTTAAGTATGCCAAGCGGATGCCAAGCCAAGTCAAGCACTGTTGCCTTCTTCCAACTCGAGCGGCTATAACAGCGATGGGATGACTATGGGAATGGGAAAGAGGGTTCTGCAACGAGTTAAGGGAACAGGAATGTGGCTTACGCCTCGCAATGCTCAGTAATTGGTTCAATAATAAATACAGCGATTGATTTTTTCGCCGCACCCCCCTCTTGTTTCCTTTGTCGATCCTTCTCGCAATCCACACAGATTGAGTTTTAATTAAAGCAAAGGTGTGCAGTCCACAGAGGGAAGGAAGGCTTGAGTACTGTGCATAAGAAATACCTTGTAAAATGATAAGGGAAATCTTCATTTAAATGACGATTGGTAACCCATTTTGCTTGCAGAGGTCGTTGGCTTTCCCCCTTCAGATACTTCAAAATGCTGTATGAGATGCAAATGCAGTGAGCGACAATTGATCTGGGTATTTAGTTTCTATGGCAGCTTTTATACAGCGTGAGTCAATAAGAAGCATGTCAGCTAATAGCACAAACTAGGAGATAGCTTTCCAACAGACGGACACACGGGCACGAACACTTACACATACATGAATGCTTGAAGCAAATTTAAAACATATATCATACATTTTATGGAATCAGAAGTGTCTCCTAACGTGCAAACGTCTAGACAAAATAAATATTCCTTTTGGAAAGGTGTAAATATTTGCCAACTTTTAACAGATGTTAACTTTTTTGTACTTCTATGATAGTTTCCATTGTCCCTCATTGTTTGCCTGTGGATAATTCCAGTTTAATAACTTATTATATGTATGAATGTGTATTCAAACACCTTGTATGCGCTTGTGTCTGTGCACATGTTGGTATGTACTTGCAAGCCATTATCCAGTATTCTATCTGCACAGGTCATGGGGCAAATAGTTAATAATCATTATTAATAATTTACGTGCCAAACGTCTGGCGCATAATAACAAAACGTTGCGAACACGCCAGGCCAATCCCCATAACCCGTTTACATACACTCTCCTGGTTACACCGTCGGTCTTTCTCCCTCTGGCAGACAACAATTATGGCTACATATTGCAGCTGTAACGTTGGTCTCGCCTGGTCTTATACCTGTTTTCCGGTTTTCCGACTACGATGAGTTGCATTGTATTACCGCTTAAATTAAATTATAAATTGATACAGGCCAAGCTTATTTTAAATGATTTATTCTTTTAATTGGTGTAAATCGATTGAGCCATTTTTTTGTGTAATGTTTTATTTAAATGTAATATATTAATTTCATTGAAAGTAGCTAAATGAATAAGCACATTAATCAATATTTAAACATAAATTTTAAATATTATTTTGACTTTTCTATTTTTGTTTTACATTGTATGTCTCTAACACAAAAACACTCTATAAATCTGTAAGGTTAAATAAAACTATGTAATTGTTTTAATTTCATGGGCAACTAACAGGCAATTATCAATAACTAACATTTCCATTACCTGAAATTGATCGAATAGCTTAACAGTAAAATAATTGCTAAAACTGCTGTAGAATTGAATTTATCTAGACATAAGGTAGGCATATTTGAATATTTTATGTGCATAATTGGCTGATGTGGAATAATTAAATTAAAATTTCATATTCAGATACAGATACAGATACAGATTCAGATACAGATACAGATACAGATACAGATACAGATACAGATACAGATACAGATACAGATACAGATACAGATACAGATACAGATACAGATACAGATACAGATACAGATACAGATACAGATACAGATACAGATACAGATACAGATACAGATACAGATACAGATACAGATACAGATACAGATACAGATACAGATACAGATACAGATACAGATACAGATACAGATACAGATACAGATACAGATACAGATACAGATACAGATACAGATACAGATACAGATACAGATACAGATACAGATACAGATACAGATACAGATACAGATACAGATACAGATACAGATACAGATACAGATACAGATACAGATACAGATACAGATACAGATACAGATACAGATACAGATACAGATACAGATACAGATACAGATACAGATACAGATACAGATACAGATACAGATACAGATACAGATACAGATACAGATACAGATACAGATACAGATACAGATACAGATACAGATACAGATACAGATACAGATACAGATACAGATACAGATACAGATACAGATACAGATACAGATACAGATACAGATACAGATACAGATACAGATACAGATACAGATACAGATACAGATACAGATACAGATACAGATACAGATACAGATACAGATACAGATACAGATACAGATACAGATACAGATACAGATACAGATACAGATACAGATACAGATACAGATACAGATACAGATACAGATACAGATACAGATACAGATACAGATACAGATACAGATACAGATACAGATACAGATACAGATACAGATACAGATACAGATACAGATACAGATACAGATACAGATACAGATACAGATACAGATACAGATACAGATACAGATACAGATACAGATACAGATACAGATACAGATACAGATACAGATACAGATACAGATACAGATACAGATACAGATACAGATACAGATACAGATACAGATACAGATACAGATACAGATACAGATACAGATACAGATACAGATACAGATACAGATACAGATACAGATACAGATACAGATACAGATACAGATACAGATACAGATACAGATACAGATACAGATACAGATACAGATACAGATACAGATACAGATACAGATACAGATACAGATACAGATACAGATACAGATACAGATACAGATACACGGTATTCCTTTTCTTGAATATTGCAATTCCTTCACATGCGCCAAGGCAATTCAAATAGTTTGCATAGTTTTCGCTTTACTGCTAGGAAATTCCTTCGTGTGTCCTGCCCAGCCAAGTGGTATTTTAAAATGCATGACAATTCATAAATGCTGCCAGGTGGAGCAACTGCACCTGCCCGGCACAAGCACTTGCACGAGCATGTGTGAGTGTTTGTTTGCATATTAAATAGCTATATCAGCATTATCGCATATGAGTTGCAGACATTCGCAGACGTCGCAGCAATAAAAACCTAATGAAAGCTTTTTTCATGAATATTTTACTGCCAGGTTACCATGAGGATGAGGAAACGTGAATGTGGGGATAGTGGGGGCCAGCCAAGTGCAATTGTAGCAAATGAAGTTTCGCCAGTTTTGAAATTAATAAACTTGTTTCGCTTTTACCCATCACACTTTCGACTTGAACCCATTTCTCGATAGTAATCAAAGTTTATTGATTGCATTTGCCTTGCCACCAGCACCACAACGCAACTTTGACAGAATAAAAAACAAAAAACCATAAATAAAAGTTAGTAGAAAAACTGCAAAATATCCGTACCGCAACACAACAGAATTTCACTTTCGTTATACTTTTGGGTTTAAGCTGAAATGAAGACCGAGTAGCCAGAGTTGGCTATAAACACGTACACATCGAATGTATCGTATGTACCTGTGAATGGGTTAGGTCAAAGAGTTTTGTGGTTTGCGTTTAGAAACAACGGCTGTAGAATTCAATGTAAGGCTGTGTAAGCAACAAGGGGAGAAAACATATGCGTATCGGATGCAATTATCGATAAGTAATGAAATATCAAATATAAATGAATGAAGGTGAAAAAAAAGTACAAGTATAAAGTTATCTCTGTGAAGGATTAGCTCGAGTACTTAAATGATTTGATTAAATGTTCCTTGAATCAATATTATACATAGTTATTGTATTGTATCTTTAATAAGTAAGTAATAAGTACACATATCTATGAGATATTCAATTTATTCCGATTGTCTAAGTTTGTGTGTTAGTGTTAACAACAGTAAATAACACTTATAGTATTTATAGACGCTTTTGAGCAAACGTTGAACTTACCCCAAACTGAGTGAAACATTATGTTGTATTCTGTAATTATGGATATTCATGTGTGTATATAACATCAAAAATTAGAATGGGTAACCGATATCACCCCTTGGCAGAACAATGTACTGAAATCGAGAAAAGGTGAAAAATATTGTAATACGTTATGTAACTACAGCTCTTGACAGATGTGAAGGAACGAACTGAATTCATTGAAAGAGCAAAAAAATAACGATATGGATCGAAAATCTTCCCGAGCACTTGTCTTATTTTGAGCGCAGCTGTAAGTATCAACAGGCCCGATGAGAAAAGTCAACTGTCGCAGTTAGACAGTCAGCACATGTAAAACAAATTGGGGGCCTAAACTATTACTTTTCTCTCAAAACATTTTCTTCTTTGCATTCAAACTCCGCATCAATTGCATAAGGTGGTACATTGACATTTATTAAGGCAATTATTCCTCTATATAGGTTATTATGATTTGTGTGTCTGCCAAGATACCACTACAAAAACGTTTCAATACGGTTCGAAAGAAAGTCAAATCTATAAATCAATGATGAAGAGAACTGCACACAAATTCAATTTTCAACAACTTTTCCGCAGTCAACACACAAATATTTTTTTGGGCAGCGCGAACAACGTGGTTAGCATCAGCAGCAGCAACAACAGCACCAATATCAGGGATAACAACAACAGTAACAGAAGCGGCAGCACCAACAACAATTTGGCCTAGGCTTAAGGTGACAATGTGGCAAGTGCTTGAGACCGAAATTAAGGCCATGACGTCGTGATAAAAACTTTGTGTGCCTCGCCACTGGTTGCTGTAGCTTGTGCTTTTGTTGTTGTTGTTGTTGAACTTGACGCAATTTTGTTGGCAAACAAACGTAAGCCACGCCCCCACAAGGCAGCGCTCGCTTTTGCCTCGCTACGCCGGCAGTTGGCTCATTAAAATGCGAGGCGTTAAGTCGCGTCGGTTTGGCATCAGCCAAACTTGGAGCCTGACCTGTTCACCCACAGTGACAGGCACCCACATACACACACACACACACATACACATACACACTTTGAATGGCAGCCAAACAAATCTTATTTAATTTGGCTTTGGCGCTTTTCACGCGGCTGCTGCAAACAACTTTGCCCACATTCGCCCTCACCCTCAACTTCACCCTCACCCCACCCTTACACTCACACGGACGGAGACACACTGACACATACTCTCGCGCGCATTAAAGGCAACTCGTTTAGCAGGTCGCAGCTGTTGCTTCAAGAATTTCAAGTGCATTTGAATGGGCGCGTGGAATGGCGACTCCGACCGTTTGCCAAAGTGTTAAATGTCATGGGGAGAGAACTCAGTAGGACGACAGCTGGGCCTCTGAATTGATGGCAGTTTCAGTGCGCATTTACATTTACTACTCGTCATATTTATTATTTATGCACAAGCACTACGCAACCCAGGCCAACATGACGCGTTGCCAATAAAACTGACAAGATGCATTCCCGCCTAGCGCTCTGCCTTACCCACTTACTCCTTCCCCTCCTTCCGTCACACAACTCACTACACAGAACACATTCCCAACCGGAAGTGTGCGCGATACGATTTCCGGTTGATATTAGCCCTCTGAATGCGGCTCCCTTTTTCAATATTTTATGCCCGCTGCACTTTTCCTCTTCTATTTTATGTATTCAGATAACGTAAGGGAAAGGGACAGCAAAAGGGCAGGCAAGGCGAGTGAGAAAGAGAGAGCGTAACGAAGGCAAATTAATATGCGCACTCGCGTTTGCAGCTCGGCGATGATTTTTTTATTACTTGTTGAAAAAGTCTAAATTGAATTTACGCCAAAAATTATGCGGCTTCTCTTTATTTTTTTGCCAACCACTTTACAACTGGTCGGGACACAGCGAGTGTGACAGGGTGTGTGTGCGTGTGCGCACGTGTGTGCGGGTGAGTGCACAACTCTAGTATATTTATTCCATTCAAACTGATTTTTTTGAGTGCTCTACGTACAACTTTATATCCGCTGAAGCTACTGGTTGTGGGAAATGGATTATGACAACAGAATGTACTTTGTCTTTAATTAACACTCGTGTGGAGAAATACTAGAAACAGACTGACATGTTTGTCACCCATTGGCCTAATTAAAGAAAGGCTACCTTCACAATATCGGATGTTTATACCCCTTGGCTTTAATCTCATCCAATTGTTCGTTTACTGGATGTATACATAGAATGGAACAGAATTGCAAAACATCGTTTACGTACTCGTTAGCAGCCACGATAAACCTAATCTCTGAACATATACGAGTAGACTACATGGTGAAGACTCAATTGGAACCGTAAATGCTCTAAATTGGCCATCATCAACATTTTTTTGTTATTTGTCATAAACCAGAAAAGCGGCAGCCATCGAGCGGTGTGCTTTTTCATGTCGAAAGCATCCTGTAAAATTTACCCAACTGACTATCTAACTAACTATCGCTATTTTACTTTTTGATCACTTCAAACGATCTAATGTTCTCTTTTAACAAATCAATAAACACCCAAAAACAGATGTGTGGTAAACTTTCTGCACCCACAGCAAAGCTTGTTACAGGTTTTCTCATTAAAAAAGAATGTTTAATGTAGGCGCGATGTTCCCGTTACTCCATTTTTCTAACGAATGCAAAAGTACGGTCAGTCAAACGGCTTAATCTTTGCAAAGGATGAACGAATTGTTGTAAAATGTTGTATATCAACGATAGTAATGATAAATTGAAATCGGTAATAATGAGTTTTAAATTATATCGCATTGTGAAGATCCCCGGGACTTTTCACACAATTTAGTAATTTGTTAAGGACAATCTTCCTATTTTGATTGATTTTTCCTATGAACGAATATTGTTGAAATGATTTTAATGGAATGAAAAGACAAAACCACTTTTAGTGAATAACTGAAAATTTTCGATTGGTACTGATATTTTGAATTATATTCAAAAAATTTACTCATATCATTGAGGGTATATTATTTTGACCGTAAGCAACGCACCTCAGGAGATATCTCGATTCGGTTCGTTTGGACTGAATTATACCAAGCATCATTACAAAATATGTGTTCCAGGTCTCACCAAGTTAGCTTTGAAACTAAAAGACTAGATTGCACATCGGATGAATATTATGATCTTTTATGCAAACAACACTATTCAATCAGTCTTTGCCATCGATTGAAAGGTACGTGTATTCTTACTCTGTGCCGACTGAAAAAGAATGTAACAGGCAGTAGGGGGTGTTTCTGAACTCAACACGGTATGCAATCGCCGTCTGTGCCCGTATGATCAGAGACTTTGCGAAATGGATCTACCAAAATTGGTTAAAAAATATTTTACGTTATAACCGCACTCAGGTCATGATTATTCTGAAACTTGACTACGCCCCTTCGATAGAACGATTAATTTCTGGTTTACACAATAATTATTGCCAACTAATTTTGGTTGCAAGCCGATTGTTAACTTAGCAGTTATTTATAATCAGGTGGGAAGCGGGAATATAACTACCGAGCACACTGAACTTTTGTTTTCATACTTGTTCTGAATGCAGAAGAAGTCAAGCCAAATCTATTATGTTATAAGCATCGTCTTTAGCTGTTTTCCATCCCTCGCCTGCTTCTACCCACCTGTCAGCTACCACCACCTGCCACCTGGCGCACTTTGCCGAATTGGCCTCAGCCAGTTTCATTTATCTGCGTGCCGGTAATGGCGCGAATTTCAAGCGCAATTGAAGGCAGTTTAAATGTTGAAAACGCGCACCGGACTAACACGACCACGTGGCCTGCCTGCCTGTCTATCATCCCTGACAGGACGGGAACCGGGAGAAAAACGCAGGCCAAGCCGCAAATAGCGCATACCGTTTTCTCCTTGGCCTTCTCTGTCTTCGTCTCTTGCTCCCTCTCTCTCTCTCTGGCTCCCTCTCTATGCAGACTAGACGACAAACGGCGGCATTTTTCACGCTCATCTTGAGGGATGTCAAGGAGCGCGACACGGAAGAGCGGGCTAAATTAAGTCGAAATTAGCAACGTTTAAAGTATAATGAGAGTATAAATGATTAATTTGGTTTTGAGAAATTGATATAGGCAGGACAGACGGACGCAGGGACTGGTAGAAGACGCTTAATTAACTCTGCTTTATTGGCTCATAGAATTAAGCTAATTGCCCGTTTGACGCGTCCCGAGTGACACCTGCAAGCCAGGACATTCTCGGGTTTTTTTTTGTCGATTGTGTTTCTCTTTTACTCTCACTAAGACTCTCTTCAGGTCTCTCGCTTTGTCTGCTCTCGTATTTTTCCGTTTGCTCTGATTTCCGTATAATAAATGAAGTCTTTGGTCCGTTCAAGACGTCTGTCAACGCGGACTGCGAAATGAAATTATCTGAAATTCCCCAGGGAGGACGAATGGAGTTTGGACAATCGCAAAATGTCGTTGTGTTGTGCCTCGCAGCGATTTCTCAACCAGCCCCCACTCAACTATTTAGAATAATTTTATTTACTATAATCCATTTGGCAGAGCACAGCTGTCTAAAGAGAACAGCAACTTTTCAATTGTCAAAGAACTGTATAAAGAAGGAGTTCTGATTTCCGAGTAATGTTTCAACTGCCTTAACTAATTCATTAATGTTGTTGACATGTTAAGGAACACACAAAAAGTATTTATAAATATAAAGGTAAATATAAATAACATTTTAGCTGACTCAAGGTCAATATCGGTTCGATTTCTGCATCATAGCTTATCTAGCCGATATTTTTGCCAAACACAACAAGAACACTTGTCAAAAGACAAGGGGCGGGCTAGAATGTATAATTGTTTCACGAAGTAGCAAACTTCGATCATCAGCATTCATCATGTTTTTTAATGAAATAATACTACAGGCTGATTTCGCCATTCCAAATGTTCTATAACCTGCTAAATTTGTTTTTTTTTAATTTAACCTATTGTATTTATTTGTAGAATATGTGTGCGAAGGATATTTCCATCTACGCACCAGTGCAAATTCATACTAAAATCTTTAACCCCTATAAACGATAAATGTTCTGAATCATCTTCAATACCCGAGGCGATTGAGCCATGGCTGTCTGTCCGTAGTGCGCCTAGATCTCATAAACTATAAAAGCTACAGCGCCATCAAATTTTTGTGACCACGTTGGTGAACATTGTACATTCAGACACTGCCGAAAGTTTTGTTTTAAATTTTAGACACGCCTCTTCCCGCCTCTGTAAATCAGTACGATTCGACTATAAATAAATGAGATATGATACAAATTAAACTCAATTTGAACGTATATGTATACTTAAACAGACCTAATTTAGGCAAGTATACCAAAGTTTAAAACTAGTGTCAGACATACAGCAAATTATTATTATTATAATTTGCATAAAAAGGAAATGGTTCAAAATCAGTATGGCAATGGCTGAGAGGTTAGAGTGGGGGATTCTAAGTAATGCCTTACACAGTCAAAGCCTATAGCGTTCAACTACTTTTTATTATTACAAGACTCGGTCTGATCTACTGATTAGGTTTATTTCATTTTAAATGCATTGGAAAGAAAATACTTTTATTGCGTCCCGAACCTAAATTTTGGTATTCAAGTAATTTATTTCTAATTATACCCGCTACCGAAATTGTACATATGTGACAGGCAGAAACAGACGTGGTGTATATTCTTGCTTCGAATAACTGGATATGTCAGTACATCTGTTTGTCTGTCAATTTGAATTAAAAACCTACCTATCCCTTAAAGTTCAATCTTTCATAGTTTTATGCCTACTGCCTGATGGTATGGTTTAGTATTTGTATTTGTTTTTTCTGTACTTGTCTTTATCTACAGGCATTTTCATTAACTAACCAAGTGGTAAGGCAAGCAGCTTCATAATCCGAGCGACAATCCCGATCAAACCGCAATCCGTGGCCCCAATCGGAGCTGTGTCTTTGTTCTCCACACTCAATTACCGCTATTAACATTTATAGCGTCGACCTCAAAAGAAAAAAGCAACCAAATTGGGTAACCGCAGCAAAACAAGCTGCGAAGAAATTAAGTAGAAAATTGCAAAAATTAACAGCAGAAAAAAAAAGGAAAATGCACAGACATTCTTTTGGTTCGTTTTGTTGTTGTTGGTGGAGAAGGTCTCACTGCTGGTGGTCTTGGCTGCGAGGCTTAGACTGCTTAAGGAAAATTAATTAAAAATAAACATGGCACACGCTTGTACTTAGGAATGCCAACCAAAATAGACCTGTGGCAAGGAAAAGCACAGAAAAGGAGACCGAAATAGAGTGAGATGGGGAGAGAAAAAGAAAGGTAGAGCGATAAAAACCGTAGCGAGGCAGACAAATAAAGAAAAGTAAAGGAAAATAAAAGCTAGTCGAGGCAAATTCCAACAAACCTGCACGAATATTTGTGGCCGCAAATCCTAGACGATACAGAAATAAGTAACACAATGAGAAAAACAGAGTAAGAAAGACGGGAAGGCGACAGAAATCCACAAGGGCGAAGACAAAAGAAATAGTTCAGCTAGAATCGGGAGTGTAGTTCGAGTCTGGACATAAGCGCCAAAACTATTTAGTAATTACATCAAGCGTAGAACAGGTGAAAAGGAAGGGTACTGTGAAGGTTGCAAAGGGGGGCAACATCAAGCATGCCCAAGTGAAAATTGCATAAGGAACATTTCGACTTCCCGTGACGTTGTCGCTAAAACTCAACATGCGAGGTTTATAGCACAATGCTATGTTCGCACACAGATGCCGATTTTAGGGAATGAAGAAGAAATGCAAAATGCGACTAAGAAAGGGAAATAAAGAAACTTAAATTTACAAGTTAAGCAATATTAATAAAAAAACTACAAAGAAAGCTTCAGTCGAATGTGTCCGACTGTGATATCCGATGTGAGATCCGCTACCCTAATTGTTAGATTAATTTTAAGATTTAAATAAAATAAAACAAAATAATACACTTCTACCCTATGTGCAGCGGGTATAATAAACACGAAAGCTACAGTCGAGTGCGCTCGACTGTCATATACCAGCAACACACATGAACAAAACGATTTCTTTAATATTATATATAACTTCTATGTTTTGCGCTTTAAATTCTAAAAAAATAATAATGTTACATATTGACACCAAATTTGGTAGCTCTTAACTTTTATGGTCTCCGAGATGTAGATTTTTATACGGAAGGACAGACAGACGGACATTCGTCTGCTGATGCTGATAAAGATAATTGAAGGGTCTGCCACGCCTCCTTCTGCCTGTTACATACATTTTCGGTTGGCGTAGAGTTAAAATACACTTCTACCCTATTGGGTACCTACCCTATGGGTATGGGTATAAATAAAAAAATAATTTCGACAACCCGTATGAATTTGACCTACCGCTTTAGCAGTAGTTTACCACTCAGCCAATACCGCATTGCTGTCTTGCTCGGCTGAATTGAATTGTGATTGCGAAAAAGTACATGAAAGGCTCTGATACTGGATTTGAAGGTGTTCTAGAAGATGCTAAGGGCATTCTTTAATATCTTCGTTACCTAGTTTCAGATTTTAATGAAATCTTCATGAAATGTTTACAATAGAGTATCTGTCTTATGAGTCACATAATTAAGATAGTTAGGTTTATGTTGCAGCTGTAATGCAACTGTGAAGAAGACTTTACTGAGTTACGTAGACGGAAAAGGGCTTAGCAAAATTTGAAAATCAATTGCTTGCAACGCAAACCGCTTGCAACTCGTACGCGTGTTATTAATTTTACGACTCTAGCTCTTATAGTTTTTTAGAAATAGGTGCTCATACAGGCATACAGACAGACCGATATGGCTCGATCGGTTCGATTGTTGATCCTAATTTAGAAAAGGAACACCGCGCCCGCAAGAGCAGACGTGCAAAATTAATCCCTGAAGACGGTTACCGAAGAGTAACCGAAATATATCGGAAGAAAAATTTTAACAAATTGTTTTTATTTTATTTTATTTTGACTTCGAGCCAGCTACCAAGATGAATTTAGGAAATATATATTTTGTAGAATCGGAGATGAATCGATAGTTTTCCGATTTTGATAAAAAAACTGAAAAAGTACTACATCACTCTGATTGGTACTGATACATTGTGTTAGTTCGAAAATCAATACTGACATGAAGGCAAAACAAAATTCTTTATTTCAACCGATATTGATGAAAGTTTGTAATAAAATTATTTAAATCGAAAAAGGCAAATAACAAAGATCGGCTAATAGGTTGAATGGTTCAATCCAGCTCGACATATTTTCAGCGTGCAGATTTTCTTTGGTGTTCATGTGTGCCAAGACTCATAAATATATCTTTAAAACTGAGAGACTTGTTTTCGTTTTAACAGGCAGATGAGCGGGCTGACAGACGTATATACAGACATGGTTAGATTCACTGTAGATGCTTGTCGAGAATATATATATGTAAATTGTATATATATACTTTATGGGCTGTGTTAAGGTGCGTTACGAACATCTGGTAAACAAATATACTCTCTAAATATATAATAAGAATTGACGCAAATATTAATACTGTAAAATATATATCTTATAGTTATTAGGACAAGTTATGTAAATATATTTGTTCATAGTATGTTCTTGATTATGCACTATATATGTATACACAAGGTTTAAGTTTAGAACAATGATTATTAACAAACTGAGGAAACTTCCTGATATCGTGCAAATACCCAATCTTTTACATTTACAGCGTATTCAGGGTGAAATGGAATACATTTATGTGTTGTACTCGAACCTCCAGCAGCTAAATTCTATTTCAACCAGCGCTTTTGTATTATGTAACTTATTTGCTAAGAATTATGTAAGCCCTTAGAGCATCAGCCATAAAAGTTATCCCTGTGCGCGCGCGGTATCCAATTCCCCCGCCTTACATTCCCTCCCTGCCCATTTCTCTGAGCGCCCCGCCCGCTTTCAGCTTGTCGCTTCATATAGGAAAAGTAATTTTATTAAAACAATAAAGCAAGCACAGTAAACTGATAAGCAGCTCATATGCTTGTTTTGAGCTCACACACAAGCACCCACGTGGCTAGAGTCCTCTGTGTGCTTGTGTAATCATATCGTGCGGAACATAGAAGAACATGCTTATCCCTCAGAATCTCTGAATATTTTTTCTCTCTTTCCACGCTTTGTTTTCTTTCTGTTGGCTTATAATTTCTTGCCATACTATTTTCATATTTTATTATATTTTTTGTTTGATGCAAAATGCAGTTAAATTGTATTTCTTTGAAGGAGGCTTTGTTTATTTTCATTTTTTAAGTTTTTATTTTAAACAGTTTTTGATATTAAACAACAGTGGCGACTTAAATAAACACAATTTGTTCAATTTTATGCATTTGTTCAATAGATTTTCTCTGAATAATTGAAAATATATATGTACACACATTGATGTTCAGTCTGAGAAAGAGAAAAACAAAACTAACTCAAGAAAGACAGCGTATTATTATTTACTTTTGCGAACTGTATGCTGTGGCTTACAAAAGTACCTCTAGTTACGTAAAAGTTCTTCAAACAGAATATTTGATGGCCATTTGTGCGCTTTCCTAAGCCACTTACCAAAATCAATTCAGAACAAATCAATAGGCTTCTCTGCATTGCAAATACAATAAGGAAACTAAACAATTTCCAGCAATTTGCAAATATATTACTCTATCATTGAACATTACTTAAAAAGCAAGCTGCAAATCAAAAATTTAGTTTCCCACTCCACTCTGCACAAAAACTTGAAAAATGGCATTATTCTGTCGAAGACAAAACACAAATAGATGCATGAAAATAAATAGAAAGCGTTTTGCCAAATGGTCTGCAAATAAAATCAAAATTAAATTTCCTGGGAAATGATGCATGCCACAAAAACGAAGCCGGAGACATGTCTGGGCTATGGCCGCCACGCTGGTTGACTTGATGATAACCAAATGACAGCTATTTGCAAATCAAACATGAGCACCGATTTCGTATAAATCAATTGATTGGCAATGCGTTTTGATTGCCGGCAAACAGCTAACAGTCAACTGTCAACTGCCAACTACTAACGGATAACTGGTAACAGGCAACAGCCGACAGACAACCGCCAATTGAGCTGGCAAAAATTTGTCCCTGGCACGCGATGGAAACCTTCGTTGAAGAAGAGATGAGCGTTGGAAGAGCAGTCGAGGTATTCCCCAGGCATCGATTGGACAAGAGAATTTTCCTCTATTTATATTGCATACAAATGTTTGCAACATTTTAATGCTTGGCATGCCCTCAAATGGCTTTTGTTTTCTAAAAATCAAGGAGGCTCTAACTGGCTTTGGGCACAGTTTGGCTTTGAGGTTTGACTAGTTAAGGAGTTGTGGCACTAAAATGTATTGTCAATTTGTGTATATAAAAGATTAATAATGTGTATATAAAAGAACAATCTAATTTATCGAATAAATTTATTTATCAATACACTTCATTTATTCAAAACTTAAAATCAATAACTGTCAAATAAACTGAAATTTAAATTATAAATTGGGATCATTTAAGACTCGCTGTTACTTTCTATAAACGAAGAAAATAATTGTGAAGAAGACTAATTATTTATCAAAGATGAGTTTAGTGGAATAAAGCGAGTTTATACTCGTATGTAGGTTTAAATGTCAATTCGTGTCAACCAATGTATATGCGGGCAATGCAAAAATTTGAGATAAACACAAAGCGTACGCTCTCATTATTATAAGAAGCATAAATTTCGAAAGATATTAACTATAGGGGTGCACACATGCAGCGATACAGTGATGCCACCCCTCACTCGGCGGGATTCTATTACCCAATTTTCTGTATTATCTTACAAGGGGCGGATGTGGGAAAATGACTGAGAGAGGGGAGAGAGAGCCATCCTCGGCATTAGACGACAGGCAGTACGCGTAATTTTTAATTTACCATGACATAAATCGTATAAAACTGTCACAGTCACTAAAAGCATGAAGCAACAGACTGTCCCAGTGCCCTCCTACTCCTACGCATCCTGCTTGCTCCTGGGCACAAATTATGTCGGAAAGCACAGAAGGGTGTCGAAAGTCAATGGGGAGCCAGACCCAAGCAAAGACGGGGCCAAATTTCGTAGCACAGCAAAACCAACGAAACTTCAAAACAAAGCAAAACAACTCGCTCAGCGGGTGGCAGTCCTGTCAGTCTGCCCGTCTGTGTGGCTGTCCGCTTGCCAGGATGCCAGGATGCCATTCAGACTGGCATTAATAAGTAAATCTTCAGCATGTGACGGCTATCAGTGGCACTTCCGCAGCGAGCCCTCTCTTGTTTGCCGTCCTCCTCCACGCCAAGTAACTCAGCTATTTATATTTTATCTTGTCGTCGTCGTCGAGAAGTTCTCTCTAAAGTTCCGTTGCGTTCTCAAATGAAGTTGCCAGAGAATGTAACTGTAACTGTAAGTTTGCCATGTCTTCGTACGAGTATGCCAAATGCCTGTGAGCATGTGTTTGTGGGTGTCCATGTGAGTAAGAAAGTGTGTTGTCACAGCCGGAAGTTGCAATTCCTGGCTCAATGCCTATAAATTTAACTTAGTCTTTTGTAGAGCATCTCGTTATTATTGTTGCCATTTGCGGGTACAGGACGAGAAAACTGAATTCCACCGAGAGTGGCAGCTGAGAGTAGTTCAAGCATCGCATTAGTTGAATTAAAACCGAACTGCAAATTGTTGTGCAACTATTTGCATACATTTTTAATCAAATTGTTGAAGTATTTTTTTGATCCGGAGATGGAGTTCCTCTCATTCCATTAGATAATTTCGTTATTTTCCATATAAAACGAGTGAGTTTTCCTATTATTTATTAACGGAAATTCCTTACAATATAAGTATTGCTATCTTACTCTCGTCGCTGTAATAATTTTCTATATTTCTTTCTATATACAGAAGATATATTAACTTTGGTTGGCAGGTTGCAAAGCATATAATATAAATACATCATTTAAAAACATACGTATATATATATGCTTAATTTGGAAAAACTGAGGGGTCGATATAGCCCTGTCCATCTGACCGGATGTCCGTCAATTGCATATTTATTTATTTATTTAATATTACAAATAATTCAATTTGATTGAAAAAAACATTTAAGTAGCTTATAAATATAATTAAAGTTAAAAGTATGTAAGTATTTTATATAATTTATTTATTTTAAATTTAATTTCATTTGATGAATGATCAAGTATTTATAAAGAGACAGTTTGATATAAAGAAGAGTGGACTCTGAGTTGGAAACTCTAAACAGTTTATAGTAATCTCCACAGAGAATTAGGGAAAGATCATGCAAGGTACGAGGGCTTTTTATATTTCGTGATTAAACAACAAAAATATTCCCCATTCAGATCTATAAAACTTTTGCATGCGTTTGAACCTATTGTCGAAGCTCTCTGCCACAGTCGACTTCTGTTTACTTTCGGGCTGATACGCGTAAATCCACGATTCATCACCTGTCACGATGTCACAGACGTCTTTCGAAGCACCGCGATCGTACTTTTGGAACATTTTTCTCGACCAATCGACACGAGTTTTTTCAATTGAGAGATTGAAAGAGCCAACAAATTATGTGTAACTTGTAAATAAGCCGAAACGATTAATAGGATATAACCTATAGAGCCCATACGATTTTTGTTACTTTTCAAGATAGTAGTTTTCCATTTAAAATAAATATATTTGTAGAACTTTATTAAAATCATACAACTAAATAAAACATAAAGCTTTTACGGAAAAAATACGCCCAAATGAGGGTTTTTGTATGAAGACCAATGTTCTTTTCAAAAGTTACACAATAATCTGTATAAACTGATTCTATTTGATCATAAGCAGACAACTACATCCTATAACTTTCTTAAAGTGAATAGAGTTATTTTAACCTATGTTAGTTGTTAAGATGTTATATGATCCTGTTTCATTATATAAATAGTATACGAGTACGAACGATTGTAGGGCATTGAAGACAAAAGTGTAAAGCAACGACCTTTTATCTTTTAAGTGAAAATAAAAAAAATTTGTGAATCTCATAAGTCAGTATAATTTTTGGTATATCAATTTAATAAAATATTTCACCAAATGACCAGTTTAACAGTATGTATGTATCATACTATATAGTATGTATATCATTATATCATTAGCATTATGGAACATGCAGAAGCACCATTAAACTTAAACAAACAATCTGTTAGTATTACATAACAGTATTTTTATAATGATAACACTGACTAACTATAGACGCACATATTTCGGAAATTTTAAATCGTATCTCTTTGGTTATTTCAGTGCACGCAAGCAAAGCTTAGTTCAGCAAAAAGTCAAGCAAAGCGCGCTCGAGGGAATTAGTTAAAATCATAGACCTCTTCCTTCTGTACCCGCTTCCTTTCGGCTGCCTAACGAGCGTTTAACATACTGAAGTGCTTTTCTGCTGTGGCAAATTGTGTAATTTTATATAGAATAAAAAGGAACAGGGCAAATTTAACAAATCCGCAAATAATTTGAACACTGCGCCAAGCGAAAGTGGGCAATGACAAAGGGTAGGTGGGTGCAAGTCGAGTCTAAGTGTGAGCCAGCCATGCACTGGAGTAAAGGGTATAAATTCTCACCTGTGCACACGGCTCGCTAGCCGAAAACACGCTGCCATTGCAATTTTCCCTTTCGTAGTAAGGAATGCAGAGGAGTGTTAAATCCAAAAAGCATTGCATACACAAAGGCATACATGCTGGGTGTATGTATGTCCGTGTATGCATGTATGTGTAGAGTGTGCATGCGATAGTGTGGGTGTGAGATCATGTGGGTTGAAAATGGATAATAAAAAGCTCATTGCAACAAATTCTTGCGCAATTTTCAGTGTTAGATTAGAAACGCTTTACCCAGAGGAAAACAGGTGGCAACCAGAACGGAGTGGTGGGTAGTCATTGGGTGAAGGGGGAGGCGACATGCGAATGCAACACGAAACGATGTTCACTTTTTACAGCTTTCCCGTGGTCTTCCATGTCTTTCGACCTTTTTTTGCACCGGTTCTTTTTTGGGCCATGCCGAGTGTCTCTTACTTTCAGTTGTTTGATCCTTTGCACTTTTTCATAGCATTTCACCCTGGCACTATTTGATTTTCCCTCTTCACCCGTTTTCTTCTATTTTTTTGCCTGTTCTTCAGCTTTTTTACTTTTTCACTTTGCCGTTACATTTGCAACGTCGCTTTTCACTTGCCGGCACTTGTTCGTGGGGTTTTATGAGCTTAGTTGGCGATTTAGCGATGCTTGTCTTATTTAGTTTTAAATAAATGGCCAAAGTTGGCCCCGAGTATCTTGTAGATACTTTGCTCTGCGCACAGCGCTTGCCCTTCGTCCTTTTTGAGTGTAAATGAGCGTGGCAACCCGACTAAGCGCACTCATCGACAGCACTGCACCAGAATGTGTTAATGAATTGTTAAGAGCCAACGAAAGAGTACGGCATCAATCACTAAGAGGAAGAAAGTTAGAATCGATGTAGGGGCAATAAATCGAACAAATTCAACTGAGAGTAAAAGGTAAATAAGATTATGTTAATGGTTTACTCTGAGAAGTAGGGAATAGGAAATGCAAACAAGTGCTAAATGTTTTGGACTGTTTAACTTCATCTCTGCTTTATGATCTTCAATTTGTGACTTCCTATACTAATAATAAGTTGGAGTATGGTATCAAACAAGGATAAAAATAAAGTTGTTTTTGTAAGATGTTGAGTTTTTTAGATTTACCATAGATCGGTTGATTTTATAAATGGTATTCATTTAATTGATTTCAAAAGTTTAGTGCTATCAATCGGATTCACTTCCTTATAATGTCACTTACATATCTATCGATATCGAGAACCAGGACTGCCCACTTGCACAACACCGATGGGGTAGACAGACTACTTAACATATATTTATACCCTTGCAGAGGGTATATTTATTTTAGCCAGGAGTTTGCAAAGCACCTTAGGAGACATTTCAGACCGTATCAAGTATATATATTCTGAATCAGTATAACCAGGAGAGCCCTGTCCAAGTATAAAAGCCAACTTGATGAAAATTGGTATACCATAGATGCTTCTTATTGCTGCACGTTGTGTACAATTCGGAACGAGCCGGAGCGGACAAGCTGCGATACAAACTATCGGCAGTTTTTTGATATATGTCTCGAAATTGCAATAAAGTTTCTGACTTTTCCTATATACGAGGTGTGTTCAAAAAGTAAAGTGTCTGTATTTTTAAAAAAAAATATTTATTTAATTATCAATATTTATGTTGTCCCCCTCAGATACAATACACGACAATCCTCAAAGCACTTTTCGGTATAGCCTTGAGCTCTTCCAGCGATGCAGTCTTTATCTCCTCAATCGTTGCAAATCTCCGTCCTTTCATAGGTCTCTTTAGTTTTGGGAACAAGTAAAAGTCACATTAGGCCAAATCCGATGAATATGGTGCCTGAGGTATGATTGTGGTGTTGTTTTTGGCTAAAAAATCTCTCACAAGCAAATATGAGTGAGCAGGGGCATTATCGTGATGTAAAAGCCATGAATTGTTTTTCCATAATTCTGGACGTTTTCTTCGTATTGCTTCTCGCAAACGGCGCATAACTTCAAGATAATACTGTTTATTGACCGTACGACCATATGGTAAGAACTCCTAATGCCTCACGCCATGGTAATCGAAGAAAACAGTGAGCAAAACTTTTGACATTTGATCGAACTAGGCGTGCTTTTTTCGGTCTTGGCTCACCTGGGCTCTTCCATTGGGACGATTGGGCTTTGGTTTCAATATCATAACCATTTACCCATGATTCGTTACCAGTTATGACCCTTTTGAGTAAATCTGGGTCATCGTTGACGTCATTCAACAGCTCTTGAGCGATGCTCATGCGACGGTTCTTTTGGTCAAAATTTAGAAATTTTGGAACAAACCAGTCGAACGCTACAGTCAGGTGCTGACTGTATAAGGCCATGGATTATCATAGTACACCGTAAAAAAAGTTTGTAAATAACAGAATAGAACCGCCGCTCGAATTTTCCACCGATTATCAAAAATAATCAGTACCCATGGAACACGAAGAGGAGGCTACTGCAAATGTAATGGGGCTAGTTGTTCTTAAATAGTTCCCCAAATGAAGTAATTTCTGCAATGTGCAATCATCGATAGAGATTCTATCTGTATAGCTTATTTATTTTCGGATATTTATAAAAACTCGCAATGAAAATTGCAGATTATTTGGATTTACATTAAAAATTTGGCGGAGATAAATTTTATACGGTGTTCGAACGACAATTTGAATTAACAGTAATACAGAAGCGAATAGACAAGGGTCGTAAGAATTAGACTGAGCGAGAGGGCAATAGGTATATAGTATGTATGCATTTCTAGCGCGTACCAAATTTCATTACATGTGCTTCTTCTTGATTTTTTGTCACGAGCTAAGAATGCATATTGCGTCTTGTCGTTCTGTCTAATATCTCACCATTTCCGACAACCGCGAGGGTTGTTCAGTGGCAGAGTGGACTATGTACGGGACTGTAGGGCCAATGATATTGAGCGTGTTCGAGGTTCGATCGCTTTTGCAAAGTTAGACATAATATTCTGCACCATTATACATCACTAGTATAGGAACGATCGGAGGATATAAGAACCTGCAATGGTATAGAACCTTCGGTAGGCAAGAAGGTAGCCTTCGTTCTCGTTTCAACAAACAAGACTGTAAATTAATTTAGTTAAAATATAAAATCAAGTTCATAGGGAAATCATCGTCAAGCCAAAGTTGATGATATATATGTACGTAGTAGTAGTTTAGACGCGTATTGTTACGGTGTTTGCCTATTATTTTAATTGGCTACTTAATATAAATATCTTAATTTACCATTTAACTACATTTTGTTATCTTATAAATTTGCTATTATTATCTGTTATATTGCTGTTAAATAGTTGAATCTGCAAGACACTCTCTTTGAAAAGAGAGAACTCAAACAAAAGGCTTCACTAAATAGTTAAATAGTTGAATCTGCAAGACACTCTCTTTGAAAAGAGAGAATTCAAACAAAAGGCTTCACTAACCAACGAAAATAAAGTCACTGGCAAATCTACCACTGAACGTGATGGCTTACTAAATTCCTTGTCCGTCTGTCTGACTTCCGTTCTCCGTCACTAAAAATAAGTATTCTTGTATGAACAAGTTGCAGTTGTGCATAAAGGCATATTACTAGTTCCCATAGTCTGTGCATCCACATATCAATTTTCACAAAATAAGTGAAACAGTTTACGTATCAATTATTGGTGTAATGTTGGTATCAATTAAAGCAATATAAAGCGTGTAACTTAAATGCTAACTTAGCAAAAGACTTGCTCCAGTCTAGTTTTCATCATCGGTAACTGTATCATTCTTAGACAGTTATCTAGAGTATAGGACTTCTCATCTTGTCGGAAGCCATTTCAAAGCTCTGTTAACAAGTTGTTAATTGCAAAAAGTATCTTTATATTGCTATCTGCTAATGTGTGCAACGGTCGCATACATTTAGCAAATTCTCCAGCTTTAACTAGACCGCCAATGTGCCCCCAAGTGGCATCTTCACAGCGCATTAAGTCGAGCATTGGCAGCTGTTGTCGCCAATCTGTTCGCAATTAAAACAAAATGCATTAAATTTAATGGAAAACCGACAGCAGTTGACAATGTGACCGGAAAATCCAACATTAAATGGCAAATAGCAAAACAGCAGAACGGCTTGCATACACAAGGACAGAACGAGAGGGAGATGTTGACAAGGAGCGAGAGAGAAAGGTGCAGATGAACAATTAGACGAGTTGCACTCTTTAAGATAGGGACAAAAGCCTCGACGATGGGGTTTTTGCGCTTAAATTTCATAATCCGCACAAAGCAATGAGATGCCACATCAATGTCCTGTACCAACTTCAACGGTGGGTGCGGAGAGTCTGCAGCAGTAGCAGCATCATCAGCTGCTGCACGCCGTTGTCCTGGGGCTGCCTCTTTGAATGGCTCCACCGAGGCGGCAAAGACAGCTAAAAGAGGCGTGGATGGCAGGGGAGGAGGCTTTGGGGGCGAAAACGCGTCAACTTGGTCGCAATTTCGTGTTGGCAGCGCTAAAAATGCATGAAATGAATGAAAAGTGCGCATACATATGACACAGACTGTCTCTCAGTGTGTTCGGCTGTGTGTGTGTGTGCAAGTGGTACGTATGAGTATGTTTGTGCCGCGCAAACAAGCTGCAGGGGAAGCGCATGAATTGAAGCTGCAGTCGCAGTCACCGAAAAACTGACATCCAAATGCATTAAGCAAAAATTGTCAACAATTTTTCAGTCAGACCAGCTCTTTCCCTTTCTGGTGCCCTTCTCTCTCTCTCTCTTTCCCTCCATTTCCTATAGACTTCCCGTCTTGTATCCCCTCCCTCGTCCTTAAACAATCGGATCCGGGACGCGACGGCGTCAAGTCTGCTCGAATAAAGAGACGGTCGTGTGGGGGAAGGGAGTGAGACAGGGCTAAAGTGGGGGAGAGTCACAGAAAAAGTCAACAGTGAGTCAACAGCAGCTGTGCAGGGGAATAGGAAGCTAGAGATGTGTGCGTGTTAGTTTTTTGAGCTGATATAGAAATTTGTGCTGCATGGAAACTATTAATAAATACTTAAATATCCAGGGATGAAAACGAGGATGCGGAGACAGATGAACTTGCCCCTTCGATTACAGTGATGGTAAATCCGATATCACTTCGGTCCGTGTCACGGTACGAGAATAACCCCTGTGATTACTCAGCTTTGAGCAGACATAAGTCGTATCTGATTGAATAATGAGTGCACAACGCAAGTGACAGGCCAGTTCCCGGCAGCTCACACTAACAGTGTTGGGCAGTGCCCCAAAGCAGGGGACGCTTTGTTTTCGCGCCGGTACCAAGTTGCTGCCCGCATCGAGTTACACTTTGATGCGATTTTACATTTTAATGGCTCGAGTGTCACGACAAATTATGATGTATTTGGCGCCATTGTCACAAGACCAACCCCAGCGAGCACCCATATCCGACCCCAGCTTGAGCCCTCATTCGTGACGTCATCTCTCCCTCTCGTTCTGTGAACTGGCAGCTGCCGATGAGAACGTGCTCAATGAGCTAGCATTTCACATTTAACAATCATTTTGCCAGCAACAGTTTTCAGATTTTCCAATTTTCGTTTAACGGCTGCACCTGTCCCGACTGCAGTTGCAGTTCCAGTCGAGAGCCCTCTCAGCTAATAGAAAATTGAAATGCCTTGTCTCGGCAGCAACTGTTGCCCAAGTGAAACTTGATGTTGCGCAACATTCTAAACCAAGTTCATAAACTTCACCGTCGAAACTTTCCGAAAGAGAGCTTGCAGTTGATCCCCTCCTGACGCCCCTCTGCCACACTTGCCCGGCCTCCACAGTTTTTTGTTGGAACGTTTTGGGTTTCTTTTTTGCCAGCTTCATCGTGTAAACTGTGTGGTCGGTGGGGCAAACGTTGCTTCTAAGGAGTTCATGTGGAAGCAAATTATGTGGCTACAGAGCCAGACAGTGAACTAGCGAGAGAGGAAAGTAGGGACAGAGTGTGAGGGAGTGGTCATAGGGGAGCTACGGCCAGTTGACCCATTTAGGGTCAAGTTTTCTATTTGTCTCCTTGGCATTTCAAGTTTCAATTAGCTGAGTTCTAATTCATTGGCAAAGCGTAGCATAATTTGGAGAGAGCGAAAGGTATCACTTAATATAGAAAATTAAAAGACAACCCCATAAGTCTTATTTGAAAATTCACGTAACTTAGACTATTTATACAATTAAGGAAAGCTACAATCGAGTACGCCTGACGCTAAGACCACCTTGAAACAGTTTCTAAATATCTTTAAAGGACACAAGTAACTAAGAACTGAGAGTGCAATGGAAACTAAATGCTTATAAAACTCATCTGTCTGCATAAATAGAAAGCTCAGATTCCAACACTTGTCTTAATATATAAAATTATAGATTTCCGTTGATGTTGTGTATGGTATACAGCGACTCTAGCTCCAGTTGCTGAGATCTGCGCAGCTATTGTTGGTGACCCGCAATATATGTACATATTGTTTTTTGTAAAAATAATTAGTCAACAGCAATGAGATAGATAATGTATTGGGCGGAGATCAGTGAAAAACCTTAGCTTTCAAGAACACTGTAGACTTTCTTAAAGCGTTTTATACTTGCTTGGCTGCTCAAGCTCACCTTATCAGGTGAGCTGAAATTTGTAGCTGTGCCAACAGATTTGCTTGAAATTCCTTGGCCAATCTGTCTATCTAGTGCAGCAGCAGATGCTGGATAAATCACACTCTTTGCCGGACAGTTGTGTGGCAGATTGGCAGGCGTTTGTCTAGCTCTCACCCTGCTCCCTGCTCCTCTGCCGCTCTTTTTGTCCGTCACTCTCCTCAGTTGATGTTTAAAATATGCCATGCATGTTGCATAAACAAGGATTAAACAAAAGAAGTCACAGCTAGCAGCGAGCAGGTTGCCTTGCCTCGATTGCAGCACACGGCAAATATTTGCCGACTCGTGTATCGCCGGCCAAGGGACGCACTAGGAGCTGCCTTTTCACAGCCCAACCCAGACAGATTCATTTGTCTGTGTGTTCCTGCGAGTGTGTGTGCAAGGCATTCTACTTTGTGTGCCACTCACGTTGTGCTCGTTATTCATATTTATTGCACACGTTGCCAGTGCCAGTGACTACGAGATGCGACGCCTCCAAGAGAGGCGCCCACTCGCTGCAGCAGTCCTAGCAACTGCACAAATGGGGTGCATGTGCATAGTCCTCCCTGTAGCTGTTGCTGCTTGTTGCTGCTGTAGGCGTACGCTCGTGTCTAGCGGCAAAAACTTTGCAATTACAGTTATTTGATGGGATTTGCAAGGGTTACACCCCAATACACACGCAGATGCACAGGCACAGGCACAGCACAACCACAGACACAGACACACCCAGTCTTTGTGTGCTGCGGGTGCTTGTTTGGACATTCATTTGCCGGCGCACTTTTTACAGCCTCGACGATGCACTGCGGCAGGAAAGCGACGGGAGGCCACAAGCAAGTGATAAGTGATGTTAAATTAAAGGAATCAAGTAAGGATAAACTGATTTACAGCACTTTGCAGCTGAAGAAGAAACTTATGGAGTAGGCGGAGATTGCTGGCATAAACACTCGAAACAAGCAAACAAGCAATCAAAGTTACGGCCAAGCACACTCGAAATTGTGTTCGCACTCGAACCATCGAACTGGGCTATCTATGGGTATCATGAATGTATTTTTTTGTTACTAGCGTAAACCTATTACTCCTTTTATATGTCTGAGTATATTAAATCGAGAAAAAAACCAACTTATTTTTAACATCAATGGAATCATGATGCATAAATTAAACCATAAAGGCACTCTGAACGTTTTTAACCCTGTGGGTTAGTCCTATACTATTTAACATATACCATATATCTAATAATCTGGGGTTGTATTGAATTGTTCTTGGAATTTGATAGACTCTTTACGTATTCATTAACAGCTGTATTAACTATAGTCGCTAGACATTAACAGCCTTTTCGCTTTGGCTGTTTGTTACCCAATAGAAAACGAATACGTAGATAATTTTCATTGGCATAGATAAGTTAAATTAATTCGACGACCTTTGTTATACTAATGAACTAAAAACAGTAATAACATTGTTTAATATGTTTCAAAAATAATACGACAGTGTCGCAAGATTTATTTATTATCTATTTTCATGGTTCCGACGTTCGGTTATTTACGTTTTTTATGTCCTTTTTATGACACTCAACGGATATGTTTTTAATTTAATCACATTAAATCAGACGCAAATCTCATGTGATTATTTTCTCAATATTCGTCGTACCTGACTCAGTTGTTAAACGCTTATAATACGTTAATGCACGACAACAGGCAGTTAAATTGATGACCTAAAATTCTGTTGACAATAAACAGCCCAAAGCTAGTATACAGATGTCAATGTCTGCATCTATGGTTGGGTATTATCTACATATGTATCGTACGGTCATCACCATTTTAAAATGATATAATATATCGACTAGATGGGTAGTGAAATAAGTTTGACCCTTACCTGATTCAATAATTTATTATAAACTTAAAAATATTCGTGCAATGATAGTTCAAACTCAGATTATAATGTGAGAAATAATATTAAAATAACTGTATTAAATAAATATTCAATAAATCAAGCAAAACGCACAGTATTTAATGTTTGCAAGGTTCCAGATTCTTCATATTTTTGCCATTTCCACGTCACATACAACAGTCACTGTTGGCTATCCCTGAAAAAAGGGTGTACAATTTAAGACCCCCTCAATAAAAGTTGAACGTGTCCGGGGAATTGTCGAGTCAATAAAACGCTGTTGGGATTTGTTTAATAAAGCACACAGAAATGCCATGAAAATATAAATAAAATACCTATGATAAATAATTCGCAAGACCGTAAAAGAAACAAAAAAAAGCCATAATCAAAATTGATAATAAAATGCAAATTGTAAATTAAAAAAGGATTTTTGCTCTCTTTTAATATGTCGTTTGGGTATTATCGCAAAGCCCGAAGGGTTTGTTTGCTTAGGTCAATTTTGTATGCTGTCAGCAAGCAGATTTCAATAATTAACAATTTATGTAAATATTTCGCAAAATAAATTAAATTTTTTTCTCCTGTTTTTAGAGATCTGCAGTGCGCTGCGCGATGTCCGGGTGCGAGTGCCCCATGCCGTGAAGCGTGGCGAAAAGGCGGTTCTTAAATGTTCCTATGACATCGAGGACGATAGCTTGTATTCAGTGAAATGGTATAAGGGACGCCGCGAGTTCTACCGGTATACGCCTAAGGAGACGCCGCCCATGAAAGTATTTCATTTTCCTGGCGTTAAAGTGAGGGTAAGTCAAAGTAATAAAAAGAATTAAGCATTTTATTTATCGTGCACTTATTTAATTAAGACTAGTAGAAAAGCTACAGTCTAGCGTCGCCCGACTATATATTGCAGACCAAAACGATTTCTTATAGCTATATAGCTTCTTTTGCGTATTTTATGTTGCATACTTTCAGGGAGCGGCTTCGAAATCAGTTCATTTTAATTATTTCCTAAATAACTATTATGTTAATTATCCGATCGCCAATGCCAAATTTAAAGAAATCATTTGGGAGTTGGTAGTTATAGTGTTTACCAAAAAAGAAATGTCTACCATTAAAATTACGCTTCAAATTCGTGGCCAAAATCTAAAATAAACTTGATCTGCGTGCAATAATAATATATAGTAATACCAAATTTTGGTAACTCTAGCTGTCATAGTCTCCGTAATCTAAGTTTTATACGGACAGACTGTCAGATGGACATGGCTCGGTTATTGATGCTGATTAGGAATATGTATACTTTGTGGGATCTGCCCACGCCACCTTCCACATGCATATGTTTCATACATTTTCGGTTTTCGCAAAGTTATAATATTATATATTATTAGGAAGGCTTACCTTGGCATTCCGAATGATTTATACCTAAGCAGGTTATATTATGCGCTCGGTAATATATATGTAGGTTAAATATAATAGTGGCGAATTGAATAACATTGTATGTGTTAATTGAGAATATCAATCAATTTACATACAAACAAATTGTTTACAAAAATTATTATTTCTTACTATTTTCCTATGAAAGCTATAGGATATATTTAGATATTTTAATGAAACTTTTATATAACTGCACTCTTTACACTTTAATAGATATAACATACACCCAACCTTAAATGTTATGCTCATACTTTCTTGAATAACTTCTGTGTTTATTGTGCGATTGGATAGCAATTTAGAGGAGTTGGGGATAATTTCAGCAACGTATTTATGAAAGTCAGAAAGTTTGTTACGGACTGCTTTTTGTCGGTAGGGCCGCGCCAGCTAGCTCAGCAGCACTTGGGGAGGGGTTCTTCCTCCAGCCCTGCAATCCACACCAAATATCGATAATCATCGGTATTTACACCAAAGACGCAAAGTCAAGCCGCCTCCTTATTCCCTACATCTGGTGCAGGACAGCGTACGCAAGAAACACCAACAATAAGCAAATAGACACAATAACAAGAAACAACAAGGAGACACGTCCCGTATGTACCAACACAGCCAATTCTCGGCTAAATCCGGTGGTGAGAGAGTGGGGCCCCGCGTTGTGCGCCTGTTGGACTGCTTAGCAAGATTTGTGCCGGCCCAGCAAATGCAGAATGCCCCATTTATTTCGTCGCTCTGCGGGATTGATCGCGCCGCTTGTGGGTGCTGTTGCATTCTGCAAATCAGCTGTGTTCATACCGAGTGTCGATAGGCATGTATGGTATCGCTGAACACAGCTGCCCTGGTATAGCAAATCTACTGCCGGATCAAGCAGTGCGAACTTAAGGAACCTCCTACGTTAACAGCCAGATCGGTCGGCGACCCAATGTTCCCGTTTTGAGCAACCGCCGTTTGGACTGTCGGCTAGATGCCCGAATGCCCAGGCAGACCCGAATGACCGCCAACATACTTTTCAAGGGCGGCCGACTCCTCAGTAGATATTGAGCGAGCTGTCGGCGCAGTCAAATACTGCAAAAAAGAAAAAAGTGCGTGATGTGTCCAATTTCTTTTGTTTTAATTTTATTGTTTTAATTACAACTAAATATAATTTTGTGTGTGCAGCGCCGTCGAGGGAGTTCCTGATAGAGCAACGTTTGCCCTGGTGAGTCCGGTCCTTGTAGGGATCCGCCAGAGCCCCTTTAAAAATAGTTGCCCCACCAGTGCAGTACGGACAAACGCCGCCGGCAGATCTGCAGCGCGACGCAGACGCAGCAAATCCGGCATTGTGGCCTTTAAGGCCAGCAGCAGCAACATCAAACATCCATCTCAGCTGCCGCAGGCCCGTCTTTGCCTGCAGGCATATATATTCTCCTGCCTGGCTCCACGTCCATGACCTGAAAATAAAAACAAATATGTCCCATTAGCTATAATTCTTTAGATTTAAATTGTTAATAGTTTTAAGATTTGGCGTTAGTTTGGATTTTGCATGTTAGGTCCACGTGGGTAGGAAAGGATGACAGGATTTGATATAATAAATAAATGTATAAAATATAGAAAAGTAATGAACTGCTAAATTACCTTTTTAGGGAGATGGGGTGGCCTTAGTTGGCCAGGAACGGGCTCGCCGACTTGGGTGATGCTCCGAAACTCCTGGGCAGGAGCATCACATGGCTGGGTGGGTGCACGATGACTTGGCTGTCACCAATGGCTGTTGTTGTCGTGTAATTGTCCCTCGAAGAGTAGTTTGTGCCTGTAAATAGATTGAAATGTCGTAAAAGATGTATTTTATGTGCATTTTGGTTTGTTTACCTTTTGTCAGTGATGCGTCTTTTGTGTAAATACCGATGATTATCGATATTTTGGTGCGGATTGCATGGGCTGGAGGAAGAACCCCTCCCCAAGTGCAGCTGAGCTAGCTGGCGCGGCCCTACCGACAAAAAGCAGTCCGTAACAAGTTGTATACTTTTTACGTCGCAATTAAATCAAATTTAAATATAATATATTTACTTGGTTTTTGTATTTTGACATCCACAATTTGAAATAAACTTTAACTGCGCAAGGCATACAGCTACCTTAATGCTAAAGTCTTTAGTAAATATACATACATATACTTTATGGGGTCGGAGAGGACGTCTTTTCCTTGTTACATATTTCATCAAATTTTAGTGGCGAAATGGTAATAATTAACAATAAAATATTACAATCCAAACAACAATTTGTATATCCTTCGACCATTAAAATTTGACTGGGAAGGATATACCAACTATATGCAAATGTATATAAAGGAGTGTCCGATCACGCTAATGTAATATATTCTTAATCAGGATCAGAAGCTAAATCCACTGAAAATTGCAGATCAATTTTTCTGTTGGATTTTGAAGGTAATACGTTTGCCGTAAAACTAATTAAAATATTTGAGTAAAACTTGGCGTTAGAAATTATATATTGTATACTGAATTTTCAAAAATGAAAAATAAACACTTTGTTGTATAATTGCATACTATCCGTTTCAATGTGATATACAGAAACCTCCATGTGCTTGGTCGTCTCTAAGTTTAATAATAACCTAGATCTGTGTATTTACGCAGACAGGCAGAGATGGCTCAATCGCGGCCACTGATCCTGATTAAAAATATACATTTATACTCTTTGATGTCTATCACAAATCTCTTGGCATCTTACATATGTATACATGTCCAAAAACATGTAAAGTATGTAGTATTGTAGTACTATATACCGTTTTTGTCTATTTTCAATGGTCGGAAATGTACAAAACATTTGGCAGGTTTTTTGTGGGTTTTAAAATAAAGCTGTACATATGGCTTAGATGGGGAGAGAGGGGCAGAGTGTATTTAGAGTGCCTTGTTTTAAATAAAACTGTAGTGTAGCTTATGGATTCACTTTTATACTTCCTATTGCCAAACCCGTTTCAGGGAAATGTGAACACAATCACATAGAGTTTCGCAAATATTTAAAACATTTGCGAACTAAATGAAACCTGTAAATAACAGTCGAGCTTAATGTTGTTCGTTGTAGTTTTTTGCCATTTTTATCGAGGTTTTCCTTTTTCAAATATAAGTAAGGTGGAAGGAGAGGTTTGTTCAAAACCAATACCAAATCGAAATAAATTAAAATAAACGCTACGCAAGGCTCAACAATGTGAAACATTTGCATTTTGTTCGCCCCGAAACCAGCGAAATGCTTCAGTTAACTGATGGGTGAATATTCCAGAGGAGCTGGCAAGAGGAAGGGAGGAGCCCGCATAGTTTAGCAGACATACAACATTTCAATGCACAATCAAATCAAAACACGGTTTTTAACTTCCGCTTGACGGCAGTTACGAGCCGGAATAAACAACAACAGTTGGCTCCCATTTATTTCGGGATTTTCCAATCTTTCGATTTCTTTTTCCATTTTGTACCTTTTTAGAGGGTATATTCATTTTGCCATGGAATGCATCTCAAGCCATCATGTATGTGTACATATAGTACATATATCGGTAAATAAGTATGAACTAACCGAATTGGACTAACACACATAACTTTAAATTCCATAGCACCAATCGGTCCATTTTGAATATTCTGCAAGATATTTCAACCTTCGGGATATGCGTAGCAGGCAAATCGAAGCAGAGTATATATATATAGTCTGAGTCGGCATCAACTGTCAGTTTCTCTTTCCGCCCTTATGGACGAACAGACTTTAAGTGAATGAGTAACAAAATGTTGTGATAACACTTTTATTAATTATTGCAGCGTTCTAGAGCTTGTTTTTAAATTTGACCCATTTTATTCCAAAAACAAAAGTGCAATATTTATCACAACCATATTATTTCTGAAAATTATGTTGACATCAGATAGTGAACATAGCTATTTAATGAATGCAACTGAAAATATGCTTAAATTAAAATAGTTGCTGATGTCAACTTGCGGTAGCGGGTATATCACTTCCGAACTCTCTATTTTGCTTTCGTACTTGAAGTTATTGTATTTTCGTACATATATATTTATACATTTGAATAAATGGCTTTATACACTGAATACTTGACCGGTTTTGACAATTTTTTGTTAAAATACGATCAGTACAATATGAAGCATACCTGAATCGCTGCAATTAATAAAGTTAGCATAGAAACAATAAAAGAAGTTTGAAAGTAAAAGATGCAAGGGTATAAAACCGTCGGCATTGCGAAGGTATCTATGGTTTCTTTCTTTATTTTTGTATGTTATCCCTTTAGTTTTGTTTTTGGTTTGGCTACGATTCGATGGATTGGCAGTCTGGGCAATATTTTTCAATAAATATTGGTATTTTTAACTTGTTTCACAATTTTAAAAAATTATTGAGGCATATAAAAAATACATTGGCATTCTATTTATTTTATGTGACAATAGAAAAGATGCACTTGAAAAAGCTCACAACGGAAACGGTGAAGAAGGGGTTGGAAAAACAAAGTGTTTATTTTTAAATTGCAAATGAAAGGCAATGCCAACATTTAGAAAAATATTGTGAAACGTGCTCGAACCATTCTACCGAGAATTTGCAAATGTCGAGAGCATTTTCGGAAACAAACACACTGATACATGTAGGAATGGGAGAGTATAGGCGTAACAGCGCACCCTCCTCGATGCAACATCGTTTGAACGAACGACACTTTTATGTTTTAATAATAGATAGTTCCCTTTGCATGGTTTTTTGAGTTTCAAGCTTAAAAAAAAAGAAGAGAAGATCGCGAAAGTTGAAGAAGAGACGCGCAGGAGTTAGATGCGCGTTTATTGTGATAAGCTCGCATAAAATATAAAATATCAATAATAATCAATCAATCAATATTTTGTTTTGCCTCAGTGGTAAATTAATAATTACTTTGTTATAGTCATATTGTTGAGAAATCAATGAAATAAACATTTTAATTTGTGTTCCCACATACATATGTATGTGTTTACACACATATACATCCGCTGTAGAGATACCAGAAATGGTCGTAAATACGCTAAGTAAACTCTTTTAGTTTGTCAGTACCATTTCAACGCCATCTGGATTTAAATATTTTTTAATACGAAATTCCTTATAGATTAAGCAGCCAAAACCTCTCGTCCACTGCGATTGCAATACTGTCAAAGAAGTCTCACAAAAATTTCATAATAAATAAATAAATGATATATTTACATTTTTACCACACCTTTCGGTATATTTCTGTTTCCATAAAAAAGTTTTTTGCGAGAAAATGAATTAAAAACCATTTGACAAACTCGACGCGCGTGGGGCAATTTTATTATTATATTTAACCCACTGTTGATTTTATACTCACATTTCCGCATATGACCAATATAGTCATTCATTCATATAAAGTATATGTATAAGTGTGAATGTGTATATGATATAGTATGTATGTATGAAGCAGTAACAGATGCAAAAAATCGCGGCTTACGAAAAGGAACCAGTAAGAGAAGCAACAATCCCGACAGTGGGATACCCTTTGACCTATGTTCCCGTGTAGTTCAATTTGTTAAATTAATACACATATACATATGCACATGCTTTACAATTATTACCGACAGATGGCGCTCGCGCTCCCCGCTCGCCCGACTCTCTTGTTAGCTGACAGAAAAATTTTCATACTTTCTTAAAGAACTTCTGTCATTATTGTCCGATCGGATTGCAATTTGAAGAATACGTAGATAATTCATTCAGCTTAGTATATGTTACAAGTTGTAGCTTTTGTACAGCGTTTACAAATTGAGTTCAAAAATTAAATTATTGATTGACTGGGGCGGTGGGCGTGGCACCTAATATTTGAAATAAAGTTGATTAGCTTATAGTACACAGGAGTCGTCCTGCCAAAATTTGGTAACTCTAGCTTTTATAATAGCTGAGATCTGTGCGTTCACACAGACAGACGGATAGACAGACAGACAGACAGAAATGACTCAATCGACTCGGCTTGTGATCCTGAGAATAGATATATTTTATGGGGTCTCCCCCGCCTTCTGCCTGTTACATACATTTGCACAAAGTTGGTATACCCTTTTTTGACCGTTTTAAATGGTCGAAGGGTATAAAAAAGGAGCCAAAAATATTTACCGAACATTCACAGCGAACCGCACATAATTAACCAGTTTCAAAATTTTTTTTTGTTCTGCGTTCTTCCTTAATTATTAATGAAATTCAACACGAATTCGTCAGCAGTCCATGAAATACATTTCCAAGCATATACGAGCATAAACGTACGGAATTAAAGCGTAGTTGTAATTGTTGATAACTATTGTGGAAAGTTCGTTTCATAGACTTTATAATTATCACAATCCAAATGCCATTAATATATAAGTAAAGAAATAATGAGTAGGGTTTAACATTTTCAAGTCGGCGCCTGCAAGGCTGGAACAAAAAATCTACAAAACATCACTAAATCTTATTGTTGGACGATTAGGCGGTGAGCGTGTAATACAGTCGATCACACTCGACTTTAGAACTCTTACTTGTTTTATATGTACATACATATGTATTTTTTATAAAAATTGATTTCGTCTTCATATGCGCTACTTTTTCTTACTCTCTCATCATCAATTCTCTATCTCTTTCTCTCTCTCTTTGCAGCGCACAGCCTCCAACGAGAGCCAAGTAGTGCTCGATGCGGTAGCAATGCCAACATCCGGTAAATACAGTTGCGAAGTATCTGCGGATGCGCCCTCGTTTCATACATTAATAGCCGCCGCCGAATTGGAGGTTATTGGTAAGTAAAAAATAAAAATTTTCCCGGCACAATGCCAGGAAAGGCAAACTCCAACACAACAGAACACAACACAAACAGAAATGAAAACAGAAAAAAATTTAATCACAGATATATATTTAACGTAGTGGAGGCCAATCGTATTGAAGCCACAATTTAAAACTATTTATTTTTTAGCTGGGATGTTACTTTTTTCGAGATCTTAATGGTTTCATTTCATTTTAGATCAGTTTGAATATTAAATATTTATATAAATGGATACTTTCATCATGACACCAGTTTTTGTGGGACTAAATTACCATTCAAATATGGTATTCAAGTCTAACTCAACGAAAATGCAAATTGTAATTGCATCAAACCATATTTTGATAGGGATTTAATTATTATGGGAATTTAAGACTATTAGATTGACATTCAAGGTATGTACGCTTTAATTAAACTGAATCGCAACGAATAATGTACTATAGCTGTAAAATGAAGTAACCAAACCAGAACTAGTATTCCAGTCCTAGCAAAGTATCGTAATTAATCAAAGGCCGCAGACTTAACGAATAGTCAAGCTTAATCGGTTCAATTCAAGAGCGCCACCAAATAGCTAAGCCTCCTCAATTTTAACTTGTTTTGCATAAAATCCATTCATCATATTTCGCAGTCGTGTTTCTTGACGAAGGTCCATTTATCGCGCCAGAGATGTAGCATTTAATGATGCTTGCCACAAATGTTTAACTATATTGGCATAATCCTGAAACGGGATAATCTAAGGCACTTGTTCATCTGCGTCTGTGTCTATGTGTTGGTTGTATTCATGTTTGCGTTTATGTTGGCTTGTGGTTGGCCCGATTTGCCCGAAAACCAATTGGAAATGCACACAAACATATGAGAAGCGAACACAGATGGTCATATAAACATGAAATAGACACGGCCAAAGTTTGTCGGGACAGCCGAATAGCGAAAACGACAGACAATTTCTGTCTCCCAACCAATAGCACACACTAACACACTCGCATACACACAACCGCTCACAAACAAACAGCTAAAAGTTTATTGACCATCTCAAGCGATTCTTTTTCTTTTTTTCTGGTATTTTGTTTGGCTGCTTAAATATCTTCATCTTCATCTGGAGCCCGTAAATTTGTTTGTATTTTGTCTGCTTGACTTGCGAGCATTTTGAGTTTACAGTTTATTTTTAAGAGCGAACCCGCCCCCAGCTCCGTGCTGCCTGACTCATGACTTCTGACTCTTGACATTCGAACTCCAGTCAAGTCGAGTCACTTTAGCCTGCCCAATTGAACTCGCCCGTCCTTGT
This sequence comes from Zaprionus davidi, assembly GCA_018903715.1. NCBI lineage: Eukaryota > Metazoa > Arthropoda > Insecta > Diptera > Drosophilidae > Zaprionus > Zaprionus davidi. The sequence continues at coordinate 56,061 of JAEIGL010000031.1, forward strand.
CCGGTTCGCATATGACAGCCTTGCAATGAAATAAGGCACGACAGTTGCTGCTGCAAGTTTTCGCTCGGTTTGAGCAGGAAGTGAAGCTAGTGCATTAATGCGGAAATGCGAAAATCGAGAACATTTCTCCGGGACTGGTTTGTGCTTTGTCTAAACAGAAACAAACTTTTTCTTAACTAACTCAACAAATTCAGCTTAATATTATTTCTTGACTCTGTCTTCTGCAAATTAAGTTGGAGATTGTCTATTTAAATAAGGAAATATTATGCAAAGTTAGTTTTGATTTCGATTTTGTTTTTCAACTAACGTTGTTCGTAAACAAATTATATATTAAATAGAGTGGAGGAGATTTTTGAATTAAAGACGTTCGTTTGATTTCGGCATTTGCTGTAATTGTAACACATTCCGTGTGCTTGCTTATCGCTGCAAATACCACACAAACGCAATTTTAGAAACGCATTCTCATCATTCTATAATACGAGTTTGATTTCTAGTTCTTCGACTCTCCTAAAAAAGCTAAAAAGCTAAAATTTGGTTAAGACCTCTTTCGATTTATATATACTTACATATATTTTACAGAATACAGATACAGAATATTTTTCTATTAAAACTATGAGATATAGTCGGCCGATTGTTAAAGCGGCAGATATTTACAATTCTGTTCGCCCAGGGTCGTTATAACTTACAGTATGCAGATATAAGAGACGGAGTCTAGTTTGTGTTACCAGAGACCGATGGACAAACATGTCTAGTTGGACTTACTGTTGATTCTGATTTAGAATATATATAATGGTTTTTGGTTATGGTGCACTTATGGCCCAAAAAAAATATATCCCCTTTGCAAGGGAATAGCAAAAATCTTTCAAAAATTGTAATTTGATTAATCCCTAAAACAAACAAACTCAGCATCAAACATATATGATGTACATTTGGCCAGTTGAAGTGCTATCTCAAACCGCTTTAACCCTTCCAGTATGCCGTAACTGGGATTATTCCGTTTGCGCTTAAATTAAATTCCCCAAACAGACAGAGCTACTGGCTCCAATTTCATCTGTTTTGCTCTCGCTCGCACTTGCTCTTTCATAAGCCAACTACGTGCACGTTGACAAAAGCATTTCAATTATAGACTGTGTAACCGCAAAGATCGGACCTCGACTGTCATTACACAAATGTCGAAATGTCGGCGGTGATGCGTTGTGAGAGTACCGGGAAGGAGGGAGGTACGACGCAGCCTCCAAATTGGGCAGGATGCGAACCCGCTCTGTCCTAGCTGTGTATCAAACACTATAGTGACAATCGATGGTTAAAAATACAAACGTATATACATGCAGATACACCGAGACAAACTCTTACTCACACACACACACACACACAAACACAGAAAGAGGTGTACCCCTTCTGACGTTTAACTTTTGTTGCCTTTACAGAGACGCCGCACAATGCACCATTCATAACCGGCATCCGCCCGCGATATCGGGTCGGCGACATATTGCGGGGCAATTGCACATCGCGACACTCGCGACCCGCGGCGAATCTCACATGGACAGTGAATAATGAAGAGGTGAGTGCAATGCAAATTATGCAACACACAATTTTCTTGTTTTTAAGCGGCATCTGTGAGAAATTTATGCGTGGGTGTGCAGTTGTGTGTGCCACTGTGTGAGTTCAGTAATTACCAGAAAAACACACATACCACACACACTCAGGTTCGGGCTGTGCGGGGCCCACGTGCATTACAGCTGCTTCTGCTGCTGATAATTTAGTGCAGTTTTATGCACGCACTGGGCATGAAAATGTGGAAAATGCTATTGGAAAACTCTTCAACTGCGCAGCACAAATTTTCACAGAGTTTTTGGCAAATCTGAATAAAAGCTAATGCCCTCTCTAGGGATGCAGGCGTGCCTGCAACAGTTTTGTTGCCGCTTTCCACGGTTTGGCGAACTAATTTCCCATTTACGCGCTCCGCCTTCCTTCGTATGCATCGGTACTTTACAAGCTTTGAATCCGAGAAATGTTGATAAGTCAAGTGAGTCTGTGCATAATGAAGTGCCGCGTGGAAGATTCAGTTAGAAAAGGAGTTCTACTCGTTTTACATTGCATGCGATTATTGATAATTACAGTGCTCGAGAAAAGTTTGTGCGCTGTCTGTGCGCATTTAAATATAATTTATTTGTAAAAAAACTAGTCGAGTTACCAGCTCAAATGAATCATCCTGCACTCACCCAGCATTTTCTCCCGTGGAATGTGAACTTTGAAAATGTTAAGTGGGAACAATTCCTTTTTTGTATTCATATAATTTTAATAGAATCAAATAAATGTATTCTTTTTTTTTCATAGGACCAATAAATGACAAACTCATAATGAAATATCAATAAATGAAATATCTATTGGGTATTCAATCCAACTTACTAGCCTTATCCAAAACATAATTGGTATAGAAACCAGCCGAATATTTAATAATCCTTCGACTTATGGAAGGTAAAATCTCTTTTTTATACCCTTCGACCATTGAAAATGGTCAAAAAGGGAATACTAACTTTGTGCAAATGTATGTAACAGGCATAAGGAGGCGTGGGAGACCCCATAAAGTATATATATTCTTGCTTACGATCACAAGCCGAGTCGATTGAGCCATGTCTGTCTGTCTGTCCGTCTGTCCGTCTGTCTGTGTGAACGCACAGATCTCAGCTATTATAAAAGCTAGAGTTACCAAGTTTGGCAGGAAGACTCCTGTGTCCTATAAGCAGATCAAGTTTATTTCAAATGTTCGGTGCCACGCCCACCGCCCCCACAAATCAATAATTTAATTTTTGAACTTAATTTGTAAGCGCTGTATATAAGATACAACTTTCTGACTTTAACATATACTAAGCTAAATGAATCCACGTAGTCCCCAAATTACAATCCAATCGAACAATAAGCACAGAAGTTATTTAAGAAAGTATGTGCATACAACCAAGTGCTTCTGTCAGGTAACAAGGGAGGCGGGGGAGCGCGATGCGCGAGCACCATCTGTCGGGATTCATTTCAAAGCATGTGCATATGCATATGGCTATGAATTTAAAAAATTAAATTACACGGGAACATAGGTCGAAGGGTATCCCACTGTCGCGTTTTGCGCGACTGTTGCTCTCGTTGTTATATTCCTTACCAGTGTTTAGCCACGATGCGTCGTTTTTCACTTTCGAAGTTGTAAAGTTGTCGTCAATGTCAATAATTTAGTCGTTTAAAATCAGCTGATTATATAAAATAATATTATACAAAACAAATCGGTTAGCTAATTATACTATTCGACCATTGAAAATGATCATCAAAGAGTACTTTGTGCAAATGTATGTAAAAGGCAGAAGGAGACGTGGCAGACCGTTTATACATTCTTACTCTGGATCACTAGACGAGTCGATTGAGCCATGTCTGTCTGTGTGAACGCACAGATCTCAGCTATTATAAAAGCTAGAGTTACCAAATTTGGCATCAAGACTCCTGTGTACTATGAGCAGATCAAGTTTATTTCAAATGTTCGGTGCCACGCCCACCGCCCCCACATCTGTCGAGCGCCATCTGTCGGGATTAATTTCAAAGCATGTGCATATGCATATGGCTATGAATTTAACAAATTAAATTACACGGGAACATAGGTCGAAGGCTATCCCACTGTCGCGTTTTGAGCGACTGTTGCTCTCGTTGTTATATTCCTTACCAGTGTTTAGCCACGATGCGTCGTTTTTCACTTTCGAAGTTGTAAAGTTGTCGTCAATGTCAATAATTTAGTCGTTTAAAATCAGCTGATTATATAAAATAATATTATACAAAACAAATCGGTTAGCTAATTATACTATTCGACCATTGAAAATGATCATCAAAGAGTACTTTGTGCAAATGTATGTAAAAGGCAGAAGGAGACGTGGCAGACCGTTTATACATTCTTACTCTGGATCACTAGACGAGTCGATTGAGCCATGTCTGTCTGTGTGAACACACAGATCTCAGATATTATAAGAGCTAGAGTTACCAAATTTAGCATGAAGATTTATGTGTTCCAAACACAGATCAAGTTTATTTCAAATGTTGGATGCCACGTCCACCGCCTCCACAAATCAATAATTTAGTTTTCTATTTGTAAGCGGCGTATTAAAGCTACAACTTTCCTACTTACTTTATACAATGCTGATTAAAATATCTACGTATCAATCGAAATCTGTCGAGAATAATTCGAAGCATGCATATTTAATTATGTATGAATTTAACAGATTAAAGTTTATCGGAACATAAGTCGCAGGGTAATCTGCAGTTTTATTTTCTGCTTTAACCTCTTGAGGTTGCAGGCATGATTGCCTGAGGCAAACCTCAGTCTGATGTGCGAATTAGTGACTTCTGATCTGAGAGGCCGCAAAACAAAAATCACACACATAGATAAATAAATGTCGATTGTCTGTGCGAGCTCATTGTTCATATTGTTTGATATGTTTCATTCAAATTAAACATTTTAAAATTGTAAAAATCTTGAAATTTTTTACTTTTAAGTTTGATTGTCGACATTATCGACAAGTCGACACATCGAGTTTGATTCTCTATACTCAATTGTCGATAATTCTGAAGTCTATGCGCCCCATCGCTGTCCAACATAAACTACTTAGTATACTAGTATTATATAGTTTTCCCTTGAAACAATTTATTTCCGCCATAAATTTAATTATTAGTGGTTTTATTGTTTGAGCATATATACTGAGTTGGACTGAGCAGAGACTGAAAGCAGAGGAAGAGCAGGAGGGACAGAGTCATTTAGCCGTTTTCAATCAATGGGCAAGGCAACAACGCCTGCGATGATGCCAGCGACAACTGCATCCAATTCAGAACAACTCAATCGCAGCCCAACCGATTGTGCACTGAGCGCTTACCCAGAAACCAGCGCAGAGTTGCGGTTATATCTCTGTGTGGTTGTGTGTGTGTGTGTTCCTCCGTAGATGTGTGTTTCATCGTGTGAGTGCTTTGCTTTGGCGCTACCGTTTCCGTGCTTTGGTGTTGTAGTTGCCGGTGATGTTGTTGTTACTTTTGTTATTGTTGCTTCCGCTATTATGCGTCATCAATGAACATTGTTTGCCGAGGAGCAAAGCTGAAATTGCCCCAAACTGTCTACGCGTGGGAAGCGCAGTCAGCAGCGTGTGAGTATCCGAGTGTGTGGTTGAAGCTATTTACGTATATATACATATATGTGTGTGTGTGTGTGTGTTAGCTAATTATTTAGCTGGCTGCGTTTATTATATGATTTAGCATCCGCATCGGGAGTATAAGGAGCAGAACGTAATGCCAAATTAAGCCCCGGCTGCAAAGATCTGAACTCTTGCTTCGTCTTAAATAGAATAAAACAGTAGAGGCCTGTACCGCCTTGAGGATTGTGTGTGTGTGCTTTAAAGTTCGAAATATGATATTGATTTTTTGTAACAATATGTGTTGATTATTTCTGGTGCTTGATGATTGTCGTTGCATGTGAAGATGTGATTAGAAGATAAGCGTTAAAATATATTCATAGGTTACTGTACCATTGTACAATATGATAAGACATATTGAGAGAATTAAATTAATTATTTAAAGTATTATTGGGCGTTTATTATATATGTTTGAATGTTAATTTGTTTGGATTATTTAAAAATATCTTTTCTTAATTTATTGCTTTTGCCTGCCTTGGTGTCTTCGCTTCGATAAATTCTCCTGTCATATCGACCTCGTCACATTTCGATAAATCATTGATCAAGTCTAACAATAAGTGTTGAACAATTTACGAATATCTGCTATAGACAAGTGAACTTCGAATATCGGTGAACATAATAAATAAATCCGTTACAATCAATTAAGTAAATCCGTTATGAACAAAGAGAGTTAACAATATATATATGTGTTTACTGCAACTTAATATATGATATCTGTACTATGTAATGTTTCTATAAATCAGTTTTATTGTTCGATGACAATTCTTTACTATGATTCTTAAGGTTTAATGATACTATTTATTTCTGAAATCCTTTAATGACGATATTAGTTCTCTAAGCTCTGACACCCATATTTATAAGTGATTCTATACCTTTTGATGAATCTACATCTGTTTTCCCGATAACATCAACACCATTTATTCCCAAGTATTTTGTTTTCTCCCTAGGTAAATCCCTCCCACGTACGACATCACAAGATCCTGCGCGACCCACGCAACGAGATGGAAACCGCCATTGTCGGCATTCATTTTGTGGTAACCGATCAGCAGTTTGAGAATGGAAAATTGAAGGTGCACTACCAGTAGAAGCCCCTGGGGCAGAATCGCTTAATAAACCGAGTTTATCTTTGTAGTTACGCTGCAGTGCACAGCTGCACGATGTGTACTGGAAGACGACGGAGAAGACCATCCTCGAGGCAGATCCGTTTGGCAAACACGGGGCTGGCGCCAACGGCAATCGCGTGAGTCCCGACGAGCTCTACGACCAGTACACGCTGCACGAGGAGGAACAGTTTCACAGCAAGAAGAACAGCTACCTGACACAGCTGCAGGGTAAGTTCGGCAGCGCAGCCAATTAGCAGCGTTCACATACACAAAAGAGACAACAAGTACAAAAAAGCACAACAACAACAAAGCAAAGAGTACAAGGCCTGCATTTTTCTATTTCTCGCTAGACTTTTTCTTTCATTTTGTACCCTCAGGCGAAGATGAAGAAGACGGCGTCGAGGGTTTGGAGGAAGGAGGGGCCGCCTGGCGAGGTGTCAGCTCGGGCAGCAGCCAATCTGCGGCACTCAATGGGGCAAGTGCAGCGCTGCTGGCGCTGCTCAGCTGGTCGCTGGTCGAGCAATTAGTGTCGCAGCTGGCTGCGATTGCAACAAAGCAGCAGCACCAACAGTTGCCCATGCGGGCAGCGCCAACGACGTTGGCAGAAGCAGCATCACAAAAGGAGCAGCAGCAGAGACAAAGCCTGCGGGTGCCCCAGCAGAGTTGCAGCAGTAACGGCAGCGGCAGCAAAGCGTGCAGCAGAAGCATCAGGCAATTAACATGATTCAATTGTCCAGCAACTCTTGTGCCACACTTCGGGAAGAGGAAAAGCGGAAGCCGGCAAAGCGGCAGCGAAGAGTAGGTTTGATGATGTAAACGTTTTGCCTGAGGCGCCAGAAACTGCAACTGCGAAATGTATCTAAAATATTTACACACCTATTACGCACACAGCCAGAAAAATGTGTCAGCTAGCTCAAAGTAACTTCAACTGCATTTACCATACATATTTTCAAACTAACCAGCAGCAGCCGCAGCATCAGCAGCAACAATCTGAAGATTTTCATTTTTCCATTCATCAGGCAGGGAAACCATTTACAAAGAACAATTCGCGCTTATCGAAAGGTTTCGATCACCAACAAAAACCAAAAAAAGAAAAACAAGTGAAATTGAAAATAAAACCAAAGTTAATTTCTTTGAGAGCCGAGCCCAGCCCTTTCAGCACTAGCCCAGCTCCTAACTATACCTTATAAACGAACTAGTTTTTTCTTGTCTTTCATTTCATTAATTCTTGAGATAAGCGCAACCAAGAAAGTCTTGTGAGAAGCTTTTCAAACTCATTACGAAACTGAAAATATATTTACTTACATAATGAAAGTCACGAATTATTTACATACACATGTATGCTATATTATTGATGTTATATGTACCATATAACGTCACATATTTATGTATATTCATATGCGCATATACATAGCGATATACATATATATATATATTATGCCTACTTATAATTCCGACAGCCCCGAAAAGAAAGAAAACCCAAAGCAGAGCAATAGCTTATAAGTTTAAACGCATATATTCGTGAAGGTATATGCATTTGTATATAATATAGAATGAAAAATCAAGAAATTGTATATGCTAAGTATTTACGGTAGATAATCAAAAATAAAATGAACGATTAAAAAACAAAGAATTCGCATGTTTCTTGTACCCTTGTGAAATTTAAATTTGGTTGGTATAGAATTCGTTAAGCTCTTCTTGATTCTAGGGCACTCTTTGCAAGCACAAGAATTTGCAGAAGAGTCTTCAAGAAGCACCATTAATTATATAAAATTTTAAATTTGTGGATGATAAGGAGTAGGACGATATGAAACAATCTCAATAGAATCCTTCGCTTATTTTACACGTTTCAAAGGAAACTGTCTTTTATGGTTCTTTTCATTCTTCGTATAGAGCAACTACATTTAACTCAGACAACACTCATTTCTAGCTGCCTCTGCTTGGGGACATTAGCCAATTAATTAGCCCCTGAAACGCAGAACTCACGCCCCGCTTGCGCCTTGTTAATGATCATGCGCTGTTTCTCCGCCTACATCTGTTTCTGACTGGGGATACTTATAAGAAATGACAGCAATAAAGATGAGAGCGGCAACGATTTGGGGACAACGATGTGTTTGCTGGGGCTGTTCTCTACAATTAGCATAACTAAAACGCTCAATTAAGCGTCGAGTAGCCAGTAACAAGGAGCCAGGACGCGGTCCTCGGGACACGGCACTTGCGGAGAGCCGCCAAATGCAATTTTCACCTTTTATTACACATTTCTTTGGCTGGTCTTTGTTTTATTTCTTCGCATACATATAACCTGTGTTTCTCTCTTCGCCTTCTCTTTCTCTTCATTGTCTGGCATTCTGTGTAATGTTTATTTTTAATTATATTTTTTCCTTTTTTGTTATTGTTTTTCTGCTTTTCTTTCTGCCTCTGTGTTGCTCTTTGCTTTCTGCCGTGCAGCTTCATTGTTGGCGATTTGTGGGTGTAATAAACGTTAATGGCGGTTGACCACAAAGAGAAATTGCGGCACTTCGTTTTTCGGCCACTTCTTCTTCGGCTTCTTCTTCTTTTGTCGCATTTTCCTCAGAACATTTTCCCTGATTAGCGCACTTTTCTTTTTGTAGCATTACGTTTAATTGGTTCTATTTAATTGATGATTTGTTATCAGCTGCTTAGCGCTTAATTATTTGCATTACTTACGCCATTATACACATATCGAGGGAAGTGGGCGGAAAACAGGAGAGCTGAAAAGAAAAGAAACCTCAGAACGCTTCAAGCGTATCAGCCCAAGTTTCTTTTGACAAAGCGGCTAAAAGCATTTAACGAAACTCTCGGGGAAACGAAACAGGGCAAAGAAGCGAGCAAAGATGGAAATTTCGCCTTTCCGCTAGGCGAACAGTCTGCTGCCACGGCTGCAGCACAGTCTGGGTGAAAAGTTTTCGCCCAAACGCAAGTTGAGTATTTACAAAAGTAAGCGGCTTTTAAAAATGCTCCAGCCAAGTTGGTTTGGCTTTTCACTTAGCGACAAACTGACTCACAGCAACAACTATTAAACACGTGAATGGAATGGGAGGAGGAGCAGCAAGAGTAGGAGTGCTGGAGTGGGGGAGTGGGGGAGTGGTGGAGGGGACACACATCAAGTTAAGTTGATGTAGCTACATATTCATAATGCTGATTGTCCTCCTGGTTGCCGTTGTTGCCGCTGTCATCCGGCAAAGATTGAAAATTTATTCAAAAGTCTGGCGAATCTGCCACTGACTGCCGTCTGTCAGCTACTCCCCCACCCCATTCTCCCTCGCTCCCCGGATAATAACTTTAAGTGGAAAAGTAGCTGGCAAGTCGCTTTGTCCTGCAGTTTGTGAACTTGCCTGGCGCTTCATTTACCTAACTGAATGAGCGCGGGAGGAACGGCAGAAACGGTAGGTAGACAGAGGGAAACATCGACTGAAAAAGAGAATGGAGAATTAACCTTATGAATATTGCGAGTGTTAATGAGTGTGTGTGCGTTCAAATGGCCACGCGTCGCACAGCGATTTAATTAGATCATAATTAAATTACACATGCCCTGAACATAGAGAGTGAGTCTGTTAGATCTTCCAACTCCAGTTTGGGTAATTCCAATTCCAAGGCACACACGAACCATCTGCAGATGCCCCGTTGCACCACTCTAGCAGCCGTCCAAGCTGTCTGAAATGCCACGTTTGGCTAACCACAAGAAAAAAAGACCAACTCAAATAAAGAGCAACAACAACAGAAACAAGGAGAGCACCTGGCGCAACAACAGCAATGGGAACCACAACAACAACGACAGCAACTGGGCACAACAAACACCAGAGAGTGCAAATAGAGTGGCATTTTTACAAACGTAGCAAAGCCAACACAACTGACTTGTGGGTCTACCACACACACAAACACTCACAGATACACACACACCTGCATGCACAACCGCAAAAAGCGAAAACACGCTCATATATGCAGACCAACGCACTCACAGACGCGTTTAAAGTCATAAATTTTTATTTGTGTGATGATGACTTCAGTTCTACGTGCGTTACAGCGACTCAACTTACACCTGCACCCCAACTTACACACCCATACACGCACGCACAACACCTTCATCTACACCCACACCCACACCTACACCTTCACCTACACGCACACCCACACCTACACACGCAAGCCAAGACACGTAAGTTCCATGCTGGCTTTAGTTAAGTGCATGATTATGCTTTTAGTGGCATGTTGAGGTTTTGTCAGTCAGTTGTTGCCGCCTCAACTTACCTCCGCTAAGGTCGGTCCACCCTACGCTCTGTTCACCGGACTGCATCGCACCTCATCCCACTCGCCCGAAATTTCGTTCTAACTATTTTGTTTTTACTGTAATACTTGAATACTGACTATGAGTTTGCGGAGAACATCTGTGCCTTTATCATTGCTTTCTCCGCAGTCCTCCCCACCCCCCACACGCACATCCTGTGCATACGTGCGTTAATACTAAATTCCCTTTGGTTCCACAGTCTTCTCTGCCTTCCGACAAATATCTCCAAATTTTCAGCAAATTCAGCATGTTTTTTTTAGTTTTCATGTCTCATTACATATGAAACAGTTTCCATACTTTGTTTACACACTATATGCATTCTATTTATACGCTTCTACTTTGCATTATTATTTACAGGCTCTTGGTAACAATGACTCAATTTGTAGGAAAACAATAACGAAGGCTTGAAATTGACAGATTTATTTAATTTATGACACGCATCTAACCACTACTAAAGGCCTAAAAGGCAAGTCGTCGAGGGGCCTTTTCAGAGTCGGCGGACCTGGTGGCTGTAATCTAAGAGTTAATGGCCAGAAGATTGCCGTGCCTCTCCGGTCTTTCAATATACATATCTGATTCCGTATCTCTTGACTCCACGGCTAATTATTCGAAGAAGATCTTGGTGCAGTGTTGATTCCGTACGTACTATAGTGTGGTGCTCCTGCGATGCATCGTAGAGTAATATTCTGCTGTCTCTGCAGAATCACCAAGATGATACTGTACCCCACATCTGGATTCCCTGTGACCATATTGGCTTCAATATGATTTTTCTTAAGACTAAGTCTCGATCTGTAGCCTATGAGTCACCTCATTTAACGGATCTTCAACTATAGTTATCTTCTCCTTGGTTTGATTCCAGCTGAGTAAGTCAATCTTCTATCCATCGTCAGCCCCAAGTACTTTACAGATGTTGCAGTGGGAAGGGAAGTGCCGTTTAGGCTAACTGCCCGCAATTTATCATATTTACTACAGGTTATGAAACCAGTTTTGGGCAGAACATTTTATGCTGGGTTCTTGGTTAGGAAACACAGAAATTTCCGAAGGGCGATGGGCGTGTCATTCAGAATATTCAATAAATTTGACAGATAGTCAGAGGGAGAGACTAATTCGACTAACACGACCAAAAATAAATATATGTATGTTGTCGATCGCACTGTCGGAAATGTTACTCCGCCCAAAAGGATCATTCGCCCAAGAAATACACATAATTCGACAGAATACGACGCGTCGCCACGAACTATACTTTCAAAAGTTTTTTAGGAAGAATCTATAGAGGATTCCTATTAAGTTCTAAAACCTTTATTTATTGATACACACATTTTCATTGCCAGCTGCTGCATTTCGTTACGCAGACTAACAAGAAAACACGCAAAATCATGTTTGATATTTATTAAAACTATATATTTATTTCGCTTTGGTGAAAATCATAAAAAGAACAACAAAATTATGACGATCATCAGTGACTCATAAAGGGGGCAGACTTGGAATTTAAGTGCGCAGTTTGTGGGTGCGTTGAACGCATAAATCGAACGTACACTTGGGTTCGACAAAAAGTACGCTATCAATTTTGATAGGCATATGCTAAAAGTACAGTCGCGACGGTAGAGTGCACACTGGTCAGACTAGATACATTGTTATGGAAACTGCAGGACATAAAAAAGCTTGTCATTATGGATCGCTGGCACAAATGTTGCCCGTCAATGAGTATATATTTTGATAAGCATATATAAAGCACATAAAACGAAAAGTAGTCGGGCGAGCAGAGGAGAAAAGACAAACCGAGGGAGAAAGCAAACTACTGGCATATTATGTACACATAATTGTGCATGTGACGGTACGAAGTGGAAAGCCAAGTTAAACAAGAGTATAATTCCCGGCTGTGAGTTATTGTTGCAGCTCTGTGCCCTGTGAATTAGTGGTGCAAAAGTCTTGGAACGAAATTAAAACATTATTAAACAGCCCAGACAAAATGGCAGACTTGACAGGACTACAGTCGGGGCGGCGCTAAGGACGAGGGGGCGACGAGGGATGTCTACCAGCAGTGAGTCATGCGACAAAATCTGCGAGGCGTTGCCAAAAACCAAAAAAAAATAAAATGCAGCCAGCAAAAGCAAAAGAAACATCAACATAAATTTTAGTCAAACAAAGCGTAACGCTCATGTTTTTTTATAGCGGCGGGCAGGGTGGTGGCTGAAAGGAAGGGGAAGGAGGAGTATGGCTGCGAAGCTGACTTCCTGCAGCGCTGAGACGGGGGCAGGAGTAATGGCAAGTTTTGTGGCATTGCCAAATGCCAGAGCGAGCTGGCAGCGATTCTAATGTCGTTGTCGCTGCTGCATGGTTGAAAATGTTGCGTTTTATAAGGCGTAAACACTCACAATGCGAATCTGCAAATACTCGCACTCGCACTCTCACTGGCTTTTACACACACATTCACTCGTCTCGTCTCGTCGCGTCGCGTCTCGACTCAACTCCACTCGGCTGTGGCGTCGCACCACAATTATGTGAGAAAGAGTAAGATGGAAGTCCATGGCTTTTTGGCTTGCCGCTGGAAAGTATGCAGTGAAAAAATCACAGCGCCATGAAAAACAACTAGAGGAATCACAAAAACAGCAACAACCAACCACTACACAAGCAGCAACTGCCATGCGTTGGAATGCTTTGTTTGGCGTGGGTCTTGTGGGTTAGAAGGTTGACGGCTTCAAGTCGAGGTTGAAGTTGGAGTAAGGTCTTATCTGTGACTATGCGTGTGTATGTGTGTGTGTGTGTTGTGAAATGATGCGACAAAGTATCAAATGAGGTTGCCCTGAAGCAACTGCTGCTGCTTTATACTGCAGCATAAATCAAAATCAAGACAAACATAGAATCTACACGCTTCACTCGTGCTTACAGTTCGGCCAGCAGCATGACCCGCTCCCTTTCTGTCTCCTTTCCACCCCTGTCTGTCTGTTCCTTAGAGTAAAGCAAATGCAGATATGTAAGCTATGTTAGATAGTTTAGCCACGTTGAAATAAACAAATTTGTGCCGCTGCAGGCACTGCGAACTGGCTCGGACAACTCCAAGCAAAACATTGATTTCCAACTGGGTTGAAATTGAAATGAAACAAAATACAAGTGGAAAGACGCAGCAGCTGTGCTTCAAAGGCAAATTTCATTTACAAATACTTATTAGCTGATAAGCACGCACATGCCACGCACAGAGCACACAAACACATAATCTACTGTCGCTAAGGCGCAGCTCGGCTTGCAGCAAATCGTGGCATACTTTTTGGCGCAAATTGAAAACAAAATGAGACTGGCAAGCCTGGCTATGTGTGGTGGGAAATGTCGCGGAGGAGGGATGAGTAGAATTTTCATTTGCAAGCTGAAGAAACAATACTGCAGGGCATACCGGGAGAGAACAGCTCGAGAATTGCGGTGAATAAAAATAAATAAATAAATTGCCATTGGCATTAACATTGCCCATCGGATACGGCACGCAATGCGCATTCGAAATTTCGCACCTGTTTTGTTTTTGAGTAAATATTTTATTAAATAGTCCCGAACCAGCAGCAAATGAGTTTCATTTCGTGCACATTTTCCGCATTTTGGCATTTTAACATTTCGCACAAATGTAACCGAATATCGAGTTGACAGTCGACGGGTGATAGTCGAGTCGGCGGCCCTAATGACAACTGCGGCTGAGACGCAACTGCGTCAGTTGGGCCACAAAATATGCACTGACGACGGACGAATGGACGGACGGACGCACGGAGGGACGGAGGGATAGTAGAGAAAGAGAGGACGGATGAGCAGTATACGAAATGCGATGCTTGAGTGAATGTCGCCTAATGAATGGACACAGTGACCAGGAGGTGATTGTGTATGTGCGTGCGTCATCTGCAACTGTGTGTGGGTGTATTTGTGTGACTGCTTGTGTGTTTTCGCATGTGTTCAATTCCATTTTGCATGCAGCACAGCAGCAACAGCATCCACAACTGAAACTAGCTTGTATTGGACACCTCTTTTTAGGCAACAGAGTTTTTTTGAATACCTTACAGTCAAATGAGAATATGAGGTCGGCTGGACTAAGGATTAAGTATGATTTGAAAACTTCAAGTAACTGCATTTTAACAACTCTTCTTATGGATTGACGAGGGCCAAATGTATAAAAGCTTAGCAAGTGTTCCTTTCGTTCAAATACTCAGTTAAGTTTATTTACTTTTCTTTGATAGTTTTGGCATTCCACACCAAGAGGAGTACAATGGAAAACTAAGATGGTGTTTTAAGTGTTTAAGGTCTCCAACAGGGTATACTCTAGTGTGGATTTTTTCTGATAAAATTGCACTTGTTGTTTTCTTTGCATCTAACTTTTCTGCTTTTTGCCATTCGACTATTATCAGACTATCCAAACGTAGACACAGATTGCGATTCAATTTCAATGTTTGTTTCTGACTTGTGGGCAGAATGATTGCGAATTTGTTTATAAATTGGCTTTGAAGTCAAGAGAATAGAAATAGAACGTTGAGAGTATATTAGCCGGCAGACGGGAGGAGCATCCATAATCCTTACCATAATCAAAATAAATAAGCTTTTAATTTGCTCTCAAAGGGATATGCTTCTAAGGCATTTAACAAAAATATACATGTTGACAGAATGCACTGAATAATTAATACTCAATAAATATTTCTTATGAAAGGGATAATTAACTTAGTGCCCCTCCTCGCACTTGTGTCTGCTGTTTTACTTCTTCTAATTTCATATTCTTTCAGAACGAGTCAAACTTGTATTATACTCGAGCATATTTCGCAGAACAAATTCAATAACTTTGTTTATAGCCCAGTGGTCAAATTGAGGAAAAGTATTCACTATGCAAATCGAATGACAAGAGCCAAGGGGCAACTTGTATTGGTCCTGCTCGCTCGGCTCACCCAACGCCACTCTCTATCTCTCTGTATTCTTGTGTCTTCGTTGTTTTTTCGTTGTTGTTTTAAACGCACTGAGGGCGAAAGAGAATTCGAGAGCATTAATTAATATTCAAGTGCGTTGCTCTCCCGTCTTCTCCAGCCCCTCTCACTCTTTTCATTTGCACTGTGCTCGCTCTTTTGTTATTTAATTTCATGCAAGTGAACGTGATAGAGAGAGAGAGAGAGAGAAAGAGCGAGACAGCTCCCGAGGGGAACTTATCAGTGTCAACGTTGTGCCAATAAAAACTATACCAGTATGCAAATATTTCCACAATCAAACAAATAGCTGCTAACAGCAGCGGCAAACACAATGCAAACAAGGACGAGCAGCAATCCCGCAGGACGACAACAACAGCAGCGACGCGACAGCAGCACCAAGTTTTCCATGCATAAGGCATGCAGAAATAATGGCAAAGCGCAGAGCAGGGCAAAAAGTAAGCAGGCAGTAAGGAAAAGGCTCAGCATGAAAGTGAAGTGCTCGCAGCTGCAAAGCAGCTGCCTCACGTTTTCCCGTTAAGCCACAGGACGAAAAGGACATGCTGTGCTTTCGCTTGCTTTCGCTGCTTGCAACTTGCAACTGGCAGCGGCAACTGGCAGGGGGCAACTAGCAACTCTCTATTCCTATTCGTTCACTTTCCGTTGGCTTTGATTTTCCTCTTATACGCCAGACAAGACTAAAAAGCACAACAACAAATTTGCATAGCACATTGCAATTTTGCATTCTTTGTTTATTTCAAGAACAGCACCATCAACAACAACAGCAACAACAACACCAACACCAGCACCAACAAGAACAACAGCAGCAACTCGAAGAACAACAGTTCCCCCGCCAGGTCGCAGAGTCTTTCACTTTTTAACGCGACGCGTGGCACACAAAGAAAGTTTCCAACTTTCATTCGCCATGTGGGACGCGCTTTTTGCCCAGCAAAACTTCTTTAACTGATAACATTTGCGCCGCCCTCTCTCGAGGCCAGAGGGTCTCCAGCAGCTAGTTAAATGTAGCAAATACTCGACAATTTCATTGGACTCATCTCAGGGTGCAGATTATGCGCCCCAAACGCATATTTTTATCCACATTTTTGCACCTTTCGAATATTTAATATACTTTTCCTTTTTGGCATTTCACTTGGCAATTTTTTAATTAAAAATTGTTTTTTTTTTGTTGCCTGCACTTGATTTTTATTCACGAATATTGTGTATGTTTTTGTCAGTTTTTGTTTAAATAACAAAAAAATCATTCAGCTGCGCGACTGAAAATAAACCAGCGCACTTTTAATTGTTTACCGTTATGAAAAGCGATACAAAACACGCACCATCTGAAAAACCATAATAATTATACGCAGGTACGTATGTACATAAATATGTATGTGTGTGTACGAGTCCGAGTGCGTTTGACTTTGTATGTGCTGCAATGAAAATTCAATGTGCAATTTTCCGTGTTTAGATTAGCTCGTAAGTCCATAAGCCAAGCGAGAATTGAAATAAATGAGATTTTTCAATTAAAGCGCACTTCCATGCGATTAACTCTTTAATATACATAGTAATTTGAGGATTAGTACCTAAATTGTATTAAAATATGGCTTACCTCTTTCGACTAATGACTTTAACAATTTATACCCAATGTGGAATTCAAATTGAAGTTTGCATATTTAAACGCCATTTATTCCTTCTATAGGGTATGTTCGTATTGATCAGAGTAATTGCACATACGAGAATGTATAAATATGAATGCAATGTCGAACCAGCATAGACACAGTAACTAAAACACAGCTCACTTCTTGGTGCAAGTTATTATTAGGTTAATAAAAAGACTGTTCCACTACAAATCAAATGCGTATTTCTTTTTTAGTGGAGATTACATATTTCGTTTATATCTTTTTGATTCACTTTTTTCAATAATTATCGCTGACTGAAAGTGGCTGCCAACCGGGTTTGCCATAGACCGATAAAAAATAGGATATATTAAGAATTAAAAAAAAAACAGTAAGAAAAGCAAAGGTCGCGCAGCACGCGACAGTGGGATACCCTTCGACCTATGTTCCCGTGTAGTTTAATTTTTTAAATTCATACACATATGCATATGCACATGCCTTACAATTATTCCCAACAGATGGCGCTCGCGCTCGCCCGCCTCCCTCGTTAGCTGACAGAAGCATTTGGTTTCATGCTCATACTTTCTTAAATACGAGGGTCGTTTGATAAGTCCGTGACTTTTTGAATAAAATATATTTTTTTCGTCAAAGAAGCGTTTTATTTCTCAACATAATCTCCTTTTAGCTCTATACATTTAGTCCAGCGTTTTTCCAATTTTTTTATTCCTTCCAAATAATAGGTTTTCTCAAGGCCCTCAAAATAGTCGTTTGTTTCTGTGATGACCTCTTCATTTGACCCGAATCTCTTACCGCCGAGCCATTTCTTCATGTTTGGAAACAAAAATAGTCACAGGGGGCTAAATCTGGAGAATATGCTGGATGGGGTAGCAGTTCGTAGCCCAATTTATGAAATTTTGCCATGCTGACTACACACGTGTGCACCCGTGCATTGTCCTGATGGAACAGCACTTTTTTTCGCCAAATGCGGTCGTTTCTGCTTCAAATCAATATCGAATCTGTCCAAAAGCTCTGAATAATATTCGCCGGTGATCGTTTTACCCTTTTCAAGGTAATCGATGTGAATGATACCTTGTGCATCCCAAAAAACTGTGGCCATGACCTTGTTGGCCGACAGACCCACCTTGGCCTTCTTTGGTGCACGTTCACCCGGAGAAACCCACTGTCTTGATTGTTCTTTGGTCTCTGGTGTGGTGTGGTGGATCCATGTTTCGTCTACGGTAACGAAACGGCGCAAAAATTCGTTTGGATTGCGGTTGAACATCGCCAAACACTCCTTTGAAATGGTCACACGGTTGCGCTTATGGTCGTGTGTGAGCAATCGCGGCACCCATCGCGCGGAAAGCTTTTTCATGTCCAAATATTCATGTAAAATGTGATGTACCCGTTCAGTTGAGATGCCTACAGCCTCAGCTACCTCACGCACTTTCATTCTCCGATCATCCAATATCATTCCATGGATTTTGTCGACGATTTCTGGCATGACGACCTCTTTTGGGCGACCTGAACGTTCGGCATCACTTGTACTGGTACGACCACAACGGAACTCAGTAAACCATTTCTTAACCATTGAAATTGATGGTGCAGAGTCCCCATAATATTTATCAAGTCTTTCCTTGGTTTCGGTGATGGATTTTTTACGCAAAAAATAATGCTTAATTAGCACACGAAATTCACTTTTTTCCATTTTCGTTAAAATTCACGAGATCGTCTGCTTTCAATGCCTATAAAACGCAAACCAAAAAACGCAGCTTTCTCAAAATTTTACAGTCAGCTGTTAATCGATAACTGCTGACAGGAGCAGTGTTGTATTTAGAGCAGGTGCGCGGCAAATACAAAAAGTCACGGACTTATCAAACGACCCTCGTACAAAGTCAGTATACCCTTTTTTAATCAGTTTTAAGGGTATAAAAACGGAAAACGGATAGACAAGGGAGAAGAGGACAAAAAGAGAGAATTGTAAAACTTATAAATATTTTCTTTAGTTTTATTCTTGCACATCTATTAATATGGCGTTTTCTCGCGAAGGTGATCGAGTGCCCGTTTCTTATCAATAATTACAGGGTTACGATATCTTTAGCTTATATTATATTTACACTATTTATATTCACAAATTTGTAAATTTATATTGTTTCTCATTTTCAATCTAAACTATTCTTATGGCTCTTTATATATTTCATTTTATAATTAAGATTTGTGTGGGAACACAAATTAAAATGTTTACGTCATTGATTTCTTAACAATATGAGTTTAACAAACTAATTATTAATTTAGCACTGGGGCAAAACAAAATATTGATTGATTGTTTTTATTATTGATATATTATTTACAAAGCGAGCTTTTCACAACAGACGCGCGTCTAACTCCTGCGCGTCTCTTCTTAAAATTTCGCGATCTTCTCTTCTTGTTATTTAAGCTTGAAACTCAAAAAACCATTCAAAGGAAACTATCGATTATTAAAACAAAAGTATCGTTGATTCAAACAATGTTGCATCGAGGAGGGTAAGCTGTAACGTCTATAATCTCCCATTCCTACACTTGTATACAATTCGGTGGTTGTAAATAGATTTATGGAACAATTTCATTAAAATCATATCGAAAATACGTCAAATTTGAGCAATTATAAAAGGACAGATTTCGGGACAGTGAAAGATAAAAGATTTAAATAATTTCCAAAGAGTAATAAATAATCTACAAGCTGTTGACTCTATTAGTGTGGACTGTACGCGTATATGACTTAAGTTTGGTTTTTTATGAAGCCGAGTGAAGGCTAATTTAATTTAACCAAGACAAATACGCTGCTTAGCGCGCTTTGGCAACTTAAAAGCCATAAAAGCCGCAACAAAGGCTACATTGCTGCCTTCGCCCCACCTAAGTATGTAACTGGGAAGCTGTGCGTGCGCTGCAGCAATGAGGCAAGCAACCTACGCAGCTTATGCAAAACTTACGCATTTCGCAATAACTCGGGGAGGGGAAAAGGTGTGTGACGAGGAACGGAAAGAGGAAAAGGGAAGGATACCCAGGTAAGTTGGATTTGATAAACTATAAGCCACAAATTTGCATGAGGCTGCCGCCCTCGACTACAAATTGCCATTAAATGCAGCAGGCAGTGGGCGTGACTGGTGCCGTAAGGCGCGACGGCCAGCCAAGGAAAGCGAATCTACGTACTGCTGGCTGACTGGCGTAGTTTATTCCGTGACTTGTACTACTACTACCTGAGCTATCCCAACAATAACTGACACCAGTTGCTGCTACTCGACTGCCACGCCCCTCTACCTGCCCGCCGCATTTCACTTTGTTGCAACAATTTGCGCACCCCGAGGGCGCCAGCCAGCCAGCCAGCCAGAATTCACCATCCCGGCATCCCAGGCCAGGATATGAACAGCAGGACGAGCCGTGTTGCTGCTTCATTGCATTTAATTCATTTTTATTGCAAAAGCTTACAGACAGATAGAGCTGCCGGATAGCATAGGACAGGAAGCCACTTTGCCGAGGTGGCGCCTGCTCTTTAAAATTATATTGGCGAAATTTTATGCACTTTCTGCAGCCCGGGAAGAGTCCGCACCCGCTTCTGCACTCGCACCCGGCTTCATCCGACTCCCATCCCGGCCAGCTGACGTTCTATACAAAAGTTTTTACAAAGTAGCTTGTGCTGCTGTGGCAGCAGCTGCTGCAAGTTTGAACAGGACTCCGAATAGTAGTGGCAGCTATTCAGTGCGAATGCCAGCCAAAGCGAGCAGCCGCTTCCAAGTACTCCTGCTCCACGACCTCAGGTTCGAGGACAGTCAAGGCATTTTGATGAAGCTGCTCTATATTGCCGGGTCGCATGGCTGTGTAGCTTCTATCTGGCTGACTGGCTGGCTCTCTGACTGGCTGCCTGGCAACATCATTTAAATAGCATGTAAATTAGACGGAAGTCTAAAATGAGTGCATAATGCCTGCTAAAACTGCTCTAAGTGATTGTAATTTAGGCAAAACTTGCGCAACAACTCTGCGTGCAATTTTCATCTGAACTTGTGCGGAAAGTCGAGCTGAGCTCCGGCAATTGCTCAGCCGTGGAACTCTATGTGTGTATCTATGTGCATATGAAGACAGACAAATTTCCTCTCTGTTTGCGTTTCTTTATTAGGTTAGATTTTAACTCTTAATGCCATGCTGCGTTTGTACGACGCAGCGGAATCTAAAATTGAATTATAATTTATCGCTGAGTTTGTAAAATGCAACTCCTTTGACATGGCCTCATAAATATCACAGTATAACAGAAAACATGAACTTATTTTTCGAGCTTCTGCAAATTCAGAAACGCATTATTGTTATTTTTTTTTTGTTGAACTACTACTAATAAGAAAAAAATATGAAAACCAGGAAGAAAGGTTTCATACTCTTGTAGGTTCTCCTCTGATCGTTCCTATACTAGGTATTTATATGGTGGTATAATATTGTACAGCTAAACTAACTTCGTATTTTACAAAAATATGCACAGTTGAAGATACAGTTCTCAAATTTTAATAAATTGGAAAAGTATACTTCGAAAACTGTCTAACGATGATTGATACTGTTATTAAGTTAAGGCATTTCGGCCGATTGTTCCTACTGACAGCTATATGTTTAATCCGATTTCTATACAGTTATACAGTTATCTCACATGGCAGCTATACGATTCATTATGATAGCTCTAAAACTGAGAAATTAGTTTACGTTGCAACAGACGGAAAGGTCGGACTGACGGACAGACATGGCTACATCGATTCCCCTGTTGATGATTCCTAATATATAGTTTTTATATACTTTATGTCTCCTTAGGTGCGTTAATACATCATTTGTAAGAGTATAAAAATACAGGGAAATGTGATAAGCAAGTTTAATGACGATATTTTAAATAACACCCAAAATAAGTCGATAGCACCTATGGGAGTAAGTTTTATGGCCAACTTATTTGCAGTCATGAGAAGCATGTGCGCTGTTATCTGGACAGCTCCAAAACTAAAAGACAAATGCAACGAACAAACGGACTAGTCTGTTTATGCAAAGCAAGAATAAATGTATACACTTTATGATGATGAATTCGTTTGTGTTCGTTACAAACCTATAAACAAAGAGAATATACCCTTTGCAAGGTTTATCGAGAAGCGAAAGAGTAACCTAAAAGGCAGACACAAGAGAAAGGTGCTAATGCCTGAGCAAATCCTGTGACAAAAACCACAGTCGGTGCGGAGGCTCTGAACCGAGTCTTAGTCACTGTAACGCAGAGCTGCCTATTCCCCATTTGGGCACTGCTATTGGGATTTTCACAAGAAGCTTGCGAACAAGAGAGTCTGCAGATGTACGAAGTGTGCGTGTGTGTGTTTTTGGGGCTTGTGTGTGTGATCTATAAAAGAGCTGAGGGAAAAAGTACTTGAAAGGTTTTTTTTTGTGTCATGAAATTGCTAAATGACTAAATGAAGTTTTGAGGTCCCAAACGGTGACTGAATGTTTTACAGAAGTGTAGTCAGTTGGGGTTCCGGCTTACAGTGTCCATCAAAAGTTCACGTACATTGAAAAATCCTCGTCAGAATTAAATAGTTGGCTAATCTATTTAAAAATGCAGGCGAGAATGTTCGTTACTGCGCACAGCACTCTAATCTATCAATAATATTATTACTTGTTTCAAGTTCCACACTTACCATACCTCTCCACATCATGACTGGCTGAACTGTGCTAGCAAGTTGCGCCACCTGGCAAACTCCTCGTCAAACTGCACTCAACTCGACTGCCGTAATTCCTTAGGTAAATTTATAATTACTGTAAGCAACTTGAACTAGTTACGCTGGCAATTGAAGTTCTGCCTCCTGTTGCAGCCCGTGCCAACTCCTTTCACTCCTGCTACATCACCATTTTCTTCTTCTTTCCCCAATGGGCGAGTACTTAATAAAAAAGAGGGATATAAAAAAGAGAGTAGCGAACTTGCATCAAGTTGTGTCTGGCAAACTGGCGCCTGGCGCCAATCTAATTTCCATTTGCACTGCTCCAGACTGTAGCCTTACCTCAGCTTCCACCCACACTTTTCCTCTACCTTTTGACGCTCTGACCATTTGCTCGCATTTTCATTAGTTTTCACCTGCACTTGGCAACCGGGCTGTAAAAGTTATTTGCGCAATAAAGTGCCATTTTTCGGGGATCTACTTGACCACTTTTCCAGTGCCTTTCATGCTTGTTCCATTTTATTGATTTTAATGAAAATGCAATTAAAAATTTAGTACGTACAGATAAAAAGAGTGAGAAGGAAAGAGAGAAAGAAAGGGAGAGAGTGCATTAACCAACATGATTTATGCCATGTTTGACATTTTAATTATGCCCGACAAGTCTGCTGAATATAACAATAAAAATTCCATTAATTTCAACCAGTTTTCATGGGAATTTGTGTGTGTTTCTTTTGCCCTTTTTCATAATTTACAAAAATATTTGCATTAATTTTTATTATGCTTTTTATACGCTTGTTAAAGATGCTTAAATTTTATACAAAATGAAAAATATACTTTTGCAAAATACCTTAACCAATGGAAAACGTACACACATACACATGAGTAAGTATATATAAATATGGTATATTATTTAAAGTGTTCATACACACAATTATTATTTATTTAATGGATTGTTCATATTTCTTTAGCTTACAAATAAATTGAAGTTAATAAAAAAAA
Organism: Zaprionus davidi; assembly: GCA_018903715.1. Lineage (NCBI taxonomy): Eukaryota > Metazoa > Arthropoda > Insecta > Diptera > Drosophilidae > Zaprionus > Zaprionus davidi. The sequence continues at coordinate 79,910 of JAEIGL010000031.1, forward strand.
ACTTTAAAAACACTTCACTCGACGCGCCTCACTTGTGCTCTCTCTCTTGTCCGACGTCTCTACTTTGCCTTGGGCTGCCAACTTGAGTACTGCATCATATTGATATCTTAGTACCGAATAATACAAATAATTACAAATATTGTTCAATCAATATAAAACTTAAACATATCCCACATAAATCATCCAAAACTAACATTAAATCTAAACTAACATTAAATCATTAGAATCGAGATTGAATTGATCCTGTACAATATATATTATAAATATTATAATGAGAATAATATTGTATACTATATCTAAACGTCTATCAATAATGGATTAACATTGAAATCAATGATAACAAAAATCACAGATTTCTAATAGATAAGCGTTTTTTGTAAATTTCAAATAATTATCCTTAAATCAAATATAAACCATTATTATTATGTACTTATTTATTTAATTACCACTAATCTCAGTCAACTCAAAAATTAAAAAAAATAATATTCAATAAAAATTAAAATTCGAATATAACATTAATGCTATTAGAACTAATTTAAGGACTTTAAAAGGAAAAAAATATTATTTATTACAGTTAATTTATGGTACAAAGCCTTTAGTTATGGGCGATAAACCGTCGAAACATGCTTTCTTCCGGTCGTATACCATTGATGATAATATAAGAAAAGTGAAGAAAATCGTTCTCGAAAATCGTCATGCGAGTGTCAGACAGACATTGGCCGTGAAGCACCTCGTTTGATTTTGACCGATAATTTGGGGATGAGACGCGCCAATGCTCGGCTTGAATTTATTGAAAAAAGACCTGTAGTTGTGAACGATTTTAAGATCAAAAGCTCGTTCAATAGCACCGTATTCACGGGATTTGGCGCCATGCTACTTTTTTTATTTCCAATACTCAAGTTACCACTGCCTGAAACCCGGTTCGACTCGATTGTGGCCGAACAAGAAAATTTGTCCAGGGAACTGAAGCTATCCCAGACAGAGCCTACAAGGCATGTTTCGATGATTGGAAAAACAGATGGCATATGTATTTCGTTTCAGAAGGAGCATATGAAGATTACAAATTCTTCGGTTTATTTGCAATTTCCGGAAGCCTTCGTATTGTAAGGTGTGATAATTTGCAAGTTAAATATATTTCATTAAATTTCACTAATGTGGAAAATACAATCTAAGGCGCTTTAAAAAAATACATTGTGCAGTTTCAGAGATCGTGATTTTTCTTTTTCGTATTTTCCTTTCTTGCTGCTCGGCATACCTACCCCTTGTTCATACGCTTGGCAATTCAATTTACATCAATCTATTCGAAATTCTCTTTGAGCTGCAGGCCCCGCGCAACGTATCAAAAACCAATTAATTTTTATATCAGGCTTGTGTCAGATTTTACCATAATATTGCCGAAGAAGAAGCACCAACAGTTTCCTGGCACGCCGTTGTCCTTGGTGCGTCGCTGTCCTGTTTGGTTCTGGCACTCTGCCATCCGACAAGAACACACACAATTAGTCAACGAATTTTACACAGTTCATTGAACACATTTCAGCAGGAAAGCCTAATGACATAATTTGCCATTGACTGAATGCGACAGTCAGCCGAATGCCACACCTCCTTCACCACCCCCGAGCTCCCTCTACACCCCTTTGCCTTCTGTTTCATTTACTATCTATATGCCTCCTGTTTACATGTTGTGTTTATGGTCAATTTCTCTAATTGTTATTGGACCTAAACAAGAAAGTCGAGAAGACAATCTGCTGCTTGCAGCCGAAGATTAATGATAAGAATTTCACTAATGAACGAATGAGATTCCACGTCATATGATGATTACAACAGTTCTCCAAAGGTATTCTGTTTCAAGGACTCGCTCTATTTTTCCTTCTCTGCATTTTTTTGTCTCCCTCGAACTTTGCCTTATTCATGAACAGTTTTAACTCTGACTCCTCCGTCCATTTACCTTGTTATATTACGACGTGCCGGAAATGAATATAACGAAATAAAATAAGTAATATAAAAAAAGAGGACAGGAATGCCAACAGGGAAGGCAGCAAGTGAATCTGCCACATAAACAGCGTGAAAACATTGTCACAGCATGAAGTCAAAATGTTTTTTATATGCAAAAATATTTCATTTCCTACAGCGACAAAATGAAATGCTAAATAATAAAAAATGCTTCATTCCAAGCGGCGGCATCAAAATGAACGACAAAGTAAATTTCTTGCTAAAAAATAAAAAAAATTGCATTCAGTAAGAAAGCGAGCAAGAAAAAAATCATGATCTGAGAACCAGAAATGCAAATAAAAAACTGCAATAAAAATCTGTTAAACATGGAGTGCGGGAGACGCAGAAACTGTGCTACAAAATCTGAAGCAGCCACAGTCAGCTGCTTCTTCGTCTCCAGTCAGTTTCCCTTTCCCTTCCCTTTCTCATCACTTACCTTCGCACGGAGCTTTTGTTCTCCTCTTTCCATACACCTTACAACTTATGAGTGCTAATAAAATTCACTCGCTATATCCCTGGCGATTCACAAAAAGTGCGTTAAGGTGGGACTGAGGACAGCACAAAATCCGATTTCATTTTGCAATTTTACAATTTCCACTCGTAGAAGGCTCAGTGGAGAGTGGACTGGAGCACAAAATGAAACAGTTACTACTAGCTGCTTTGTGCCATTTCTGTGATAATTTTGCAAAGGATGATATCCGCGCACGCACACCCACAGAGAAGAATACACATAAAGGACGATGGACTTGAATTTGCATGGAAAAACCGTATAAAGTAACACAAAGTTTGCAACTCAGAGAATATAAATTCTTGAACTGCATAAATATGTAAGTGAAACATGCTCAGTTCATCATTTAAAATAAAGGCAGTAATATCATGTCTGAGTTTTAAGGCAAAATATAGTGTTTTAAATTATATATTGTAGGGCTTCATTAAGATTCCATTGTTCCTATTTATAATAATATATTACATACGAGTATTACCTATATATGAAATTGTAATGTAATTAAAATCTAGTAAGTTTCCCTTGCAGAGGGTATATTCATTTTGGCCAGGCCTTAGAACGCACCTTAGGAGATATCTCCGACCCTTAAAGGTATACATATTCTGAATCAGCATCACTAGGATAATAAGCATGTCTGTTCGTCCGTCCGCCCGTCGTCTTTTTGCTACAACGCAAACTATCAAACTATCTCTCAGTTTTAGAGCTATCTGGATGAAACTTGGCACAGATGGTTCTTATTGCAGTACTCTGTACATAACTTGGAACGAGCCAGATTGGACCGATATATTGTGTAGCTGTCATGCAAACTATCGGCAAAGTTGTATTATTTGTCAAGATATTGCAACCAAATTTGCTACATTGGACTGTTTCTATACTATATATACTATATATTTGCATTACCAAATATAGCACCAAAAGGAAGGTTTTTGTATGTTCTGATTTAAGAAATAACTTAACTTATCGGTTCCAATCAAAATGAGACATAATATTGAAATTATTGAAAATTGAAATATAACTAGTAGTCGAACTATCGAAGGAGATAAGATCCTGCAAGGGTAAAGAGACTTCGGCATATCGGAAGTCACCTTTCTTCTTCCTTTTTTTTCGAGCAAAAAACTACATATTTCCCTTGGACGCAATCAAAGAGCACTGTGAGAAAAACATTGTAAGGGAAGCCAAAACTATTCCCAGTCAATCTAACTTTATATTTGTATATAAAACTCAACCGGAGCTATGTATCCCAGTTGTCAGTTACTTGTATTTCAGCTGCTGCTAATCCTCAGTCAACTGGATTCGATGCAGACTGTCTGGTTTCCTTGGTACTTTCGACGTAATGGGTTTGATTTCTACGGAATGGGCCGGGGGTTTGCTGCCAACTGCGGCCCAAACAAAGCCGCCTGTCCACCAGGCTACAAGCTGAAAGATCCTAAGAACAGTGACCGTCTCTGCGATGATAATCCTGTGGTCTTGCAGCTGGCACGTCTCTATGTTGTCAGTCCCGAACGCATTGTTCTGCTCCTGTCACAACCGTTGATGATGGAGGCCTGCGAAGAGGTGGCCGACGTACTGAGTCACATAGAAACCTCCACCAATAATTGCAGGTTTTCCTCGGACAATATCTACGCCAAGCTGACGAACGGCCTGAGGTATTACAAAGCTGAAGTCTGCGACGGAAGCAGCGGCTGCAACAAGAAGCGCTGCGTCAGCCTCTCCGAGGCTCATAGTTGCATTCGTGAGCTGCGTACAGATATGATCGAGTGCGAGGCGCCAGCGGATTGGTATGAAAAACGTAACATTTCACAAGTCTGCAATGCCTATAACGATATCCTCGACTGTTACTACATACGCTCGGCCATGTTGTGTGGTCTGCAGGCTGCTCGACAATTACGTTCCTTTGCTGCAGACAGCATGAAGCGAGCCATGATCCATCCTTGTGAAGTGCGTAAGCGATTGCCCAAGGTAAAGGATCCAATGATCCTTATGGGCGCCAGAGCGTTGAAAAGTTATACATTCCCCTTGGCACTTGCTCATTTTTTTGCCAATATTTTGCTAGTATTTTTTGTTTAACTGTTTTTTATATTGAGATATATTTCTATTGTGCTGACACTGTGGACACACCCTTTCCGTTCCCCTGGGGAGGGGCGTGTAGATCATTTATCAGCCCCAACTCGACTGCATGTTTTCGGGCCTAATGCAAACTTAAGTGTTTGTCCATTTCGAGTAAATTTCAATAAATACCCGGGAGACTTAAACTGTCGACAAAATAAGCCAATTTACCGACATTTAACACCCATACATTAAACTGGCAAATGCGGATGCGTGTGTGTGTATATTTGTAGTGTAGGTGTTTGTATGGGACTCAACCGCAGAACACAAATAGGACACGCTCGGGTTTGCTTTGAAGGTTCGCTGCGAGCCAAACTCATCAATTATGTTGACGCGACGGCGAATCTATGGCTTGTGGGCATGTTGTAGTTGTGAACCTCCCCTCTCCACATGCATGTGTGTGTGGATACGTGAGTATGTGAGCGATGCTTGTTAATGACCCTTTCAGCAATCAAGAAGAGAGCAGCGCAGTCAGACAGGTTTCAACCAGCTTCGCAAGCGGTGCGTTTGATAGCCAAACTTTGCATAACTTCAATACAATTAATGATTTTTACCACAAAGCAAGAAAAATACTTTTTGCTGTATTATCACCATAGGAATATAGAAACAAAATAGAAATAGCGTCTTTCAATATAAGGTAATTGGAAGTAATTCGCAGTAAGATACATATCTAACAGAGAGATGCTGGGTCCCAATAAATATATATTTGAATAACAAGTTTGACACTAGGACGCTAAAAAATAAATTGAAAGAGTGGGGGTATGAGTTTTCAATTAAATTCATTAAAATGCCGGATTAGTGAGAAGAAAAGCAAAAAAAGCAAAACAAGCATAAAAGCTACTGTCATGTGTGCTCGACTGTGAAATACCCGCTACACACCTGATCAAAACGATTCCTTAAATATATAACTTCTGTTTTGCGTATTTTATGTTGCATACTTTTAGAGAAGGGCTTCGAAATCAGTACATTTTTAAAATTTCTTAAATAACTTATTTTCAGAAATAATTTGGCTGTTCACAATTATTGTGTTTACCAAAAATTAACAGTCCTGCTTTAAAATTACACCTGCAATTTGATTTTTTCTGTTAACGGTGGCAGGAGGGATCGTGGCCAACATCTAAAATGAACTTGATCTGCGTGCAATAAAAACACATATTGACACCAAATTTGGTAGCCGTAGCTCTTATAGTCTTATAGATCTAGGTGTTCAAACGGACAGACAGACCGACGGACATGGCTATATCGAAACGTATGTTTATGCCGATTCAGAATATATATAGATTCAGAATATATATGTATAACTATTATATTTTCTAACTATTTATATTTTCACTACCCATGACTTGCTAGCAAAGAAAAAGATGTTGGGTTCAAACTATACGAGTATGCTGCATAATTCTTTACCAAGCGAGTTCTAAATAAAAATGTCGAAAGTTTTTTAGAACGATCTCCAAAACATAAATGTACTTTTTGGCTTCACATTCAGTCGTTTATCATTCGCAAAACTGGTTCACTTGTCAACATATCCTTTGGGTGTTCGATTTCTTTGCTTCCAGCTTTTTCAATAACGATGCTTCTTAATTAAATTCATTAATGGGCACGCGATCTCTGCACTAAGCGGAATAAACTTTCGTAAAGTCCAGTCAACCAGTCCGTTTGTTACTGTATGAAACCGAAAGTTTACACTCTCCTGCGGAAAATTGAACTTTCTCCTCTTAATATTCAAGGCATGGCAGGAAATGGCTGCTAGGTCTGCATCATTCTGTTGTCTCCGCAAAGATAACGATGTTGTCCATATATATAATATGTTATATCTCTAGTCTTGCATATATCAGCATCTGGAAATTACGGTTGTCGTAACATATCTGATAAATGCAGCTGGTGAATTCTTAGATCCAAAAAGAGCCCTGTTGAATTCAAAAAGTTCTTCTCCTGTGAAGGAGTTTGCTCTTTTTATCGACAGGCACGTGAAAAAATGTTTTCCAACATTTCCAGACAATTCTTCTTTTAGCTTTTGCTTAACAGTATCAACTGAACTAGTAGCAGCTTAACAAAATTGTTTTAAGTCGATTACCATTAAAAACAAATGAAACTCCGTAATTTAAAACATATAATTCTCTTTCAAACTTCAATGCGATCGAATTGTGAGGAAGCGAAAGGCAAAAGTCGTTCGTAATAATTGGTGTATTTCAAAACTGGGCGAAGCGTATCCTACTCTCGGGCTTGCCTGACTGTAGCACTCGTCTAGTTTTAATTTGGAATTTTATTTTACAATAAGGGTAGCGGGTATAACGCAATCAGCAATGCTCGACTGTACCTTATTTTTACTAGTTATGTTAACAAAAGCTTTTCCGACGAATTAAAGTTAACTAATTTGTAGCTTGTGTGGATGATCTGCTCTAATTAGAATTGTCACTAAAAAAAGGCAACAGAGATACTATTTATATAAGATTTGACTGATAACTGAGAAGAGCAAGATGCGCATTATTTAAAGTAATTTTCTTTCGATTGCCGCAATAAAACGAAGGTTTCGATAGATATGGGTGCATTGCACAAGCTCAACAGCATCATTAGCTACACACACTAGCACTCCCTTACTTACACACAGTACGACACTCCATCGTTTGATATGGACAAAGCAGGAATTCAAGCGGGAGGGAAGCTCCTGAAAATGCTGTATACACACAGCAAAGTGACAGGAGAGACGTAGTCATGACTGTTGCAGAAGCGCGGGCGGGGCAAAGGGTTTTCCCCACTGGCGCCCCGTTTATGTCGCCATTGCTGTTGTTGTCGTTGTCTTGTCCATTAAAATAGGGGGAGCTGTAGGTATTCGTGGCGCCAACGAGACGTCCAAAATAAAAAGCAGATTGTTCGCAAACAAAACACGGGCGCATTTCAATGCTCTTCACCTGCTAACTGTAAATACGCAGCGAAGCGAGGAGCACAGAGCCAGACAGTCAGCCCAGTCGACTGTCGTCTGTCGCATAAAGCAATAAAATATATACTATTTTTCAGTTCCATATAAAAACGTATCCGAACCCGTTGCGCATCCACAAAATTGCATTGAGATCTCTCATTTTCTCTTTTTTTCTTCATTCCTGTCTTTACAGACATTGCAATTGATAATAAACACACAACAACCCACAGGATGACCCCGAAATAGCCAGTTGGTAGCGGTAACCTCCCCCCCCCACCAATTGTCGAGCGATTCATTTGTGTTCACTTTATGTAGCTGCATTAAAGTGCAGCCATTGTAAATTTGGCATCAATGCATTAATTACAATTAAATTATTTTCAAATTAATGTCAATTAAATTATTAACTGAGTGCATAAAATTAAAATAAAAATAAATATCGAAAATATTCACAGTTGAACACGTCTTGTATATTAAATGTTCGCAATAATGGCGCATATAATTAACTATACAGAAATTCCACTGAAACTTTACTACTCTTTCAACTAGAGTGCAGTATTAAATGATAGAGTTCGTTTTATAGTTGTTGATTTATTTGATCTTTACTCTCTGCTTGTGCTCTGTTCCCATATTTATCTCTCAAGACCTTTACGAGTCTTTTCTGGAATACTTCCGAACCGCCGCTCATAATGTAAGCATCCGTTCAGCCATCACAGCGGCACGTACTCCAGTCTCAGCTAGAAAACCCAGCATATTTAATAAGTTGACAAAACATATTCCACACGCACAAATGCGTCAGCACCCACATCTCCTCAGCCTTCTTTGACTTCGCTCGTCTCAGTTTTTATGCATAACATACATATGTCAAGCATCATTATTAACAGATTTTGGCTGCGACACGCACACACACGCCGAGCCAGCCAAGCAAATCCTAACACCTTCGGAGGGTTGAAGGATTTCGAAAATAAAGAAAGCCAAGAATGCGAACACAGCGTGTGAAAATGTTATTGACGTCTCTTTCAATATTTATAAACACATGAAAAAGAGAATGAAATCTTCAGTCGAGCACACTCGACTGTTAGATACCTTGGAACCAACACTGTTTGAAAACCTGAACAAGGCTATAGTTTATAGATATGATATATATATTATATTTGCTTCATAGTTATGGTTATAACGAGTACAACCACCTAGTTAATTGTTAACACTTCGGTTACTCAATGATTCCAGCCAGTCTGCCTATAAGGTGCAAGCAAATATTTGCAAAAAAATATGATCTGAATTTAATATAAAATTGAAAATGTTTAAAAAATAGCTTTATCTGAAATCTAATATAAACAGATCACCAGAAAGTTGGACCATAAGGCACAGCGGTGATGTGATTGATTTTAATCATATTCTCATACTAAATAAACTTATTTGCTACCCAGTTTCAATAGGTATTATGCACGTAAATAAAACACAAAGGAGACCAAATACTGTTAAATACGGTGCCAGTTGGCTTGTACGTGCAGGGGTTTAAAACCTTGGCAACCCAAGCTGAGTCCAAGTGACATATGGAAGTCCATCGAATTCAATTTATCAAGAGCCATGGAGGCTGTATTTGTTTGTATGCGAGTTGTTTTGACTGATTCTCTGCAAATTTTTGCCACAATCAACTTTCATGAAATATGCATCGCTTAACATTTGCAATAACAGCCAAGGGAGCTCGCTTGGCTATCTGGTTGGTACTGCAACTGACAGGATGGTGCTGCGGACAAAACCGGGCGGTCACGGTCGACGTCTGACGTCCGCCGTGAGCCGACCACAACATAAATGCCACAGCATTGGAGCTGACACTAATACGCAAAGCTTGGTTAGGCATCTAATGAGCGGGCCTTCGTGTTTTGCCCAAGTGAGCAGCCCAAAGACAGACAGGTACCTCATTCCCTTACCACCCGGGTTTGCCGTCTAATCTGCAAACACCCCTCCTTAGCAGAGCTCAAGTTAAGAACATTCGAAGTAGTTCCCGTTCTCTACATAGCAGCCCAGCCATAGGAACTTGTTGTTTTTTATGTTTGTTTTTCCCTTATAGTAAGGAAATTAAACCCATATCAAACTAAAAGCATTGAACAGTAAAAGGCTAGACAACCAGAAGATTTACTTAACATTCATTCATTCATTTTGATAATGGGTTCCTTGAAACTTTAGGGGATATGTTGAATTGGTAAATTGAATTTTTAATGAGTTTTACAAAGAATAATTTAAAATAAAACTCCAAAATTTTTTGCTGATTTTAAGTTATTTTTCTATTGTTGTTTTTCTATTTAAAAAATAATCAAAATTATTCAAATTTGTTGTGCTATATTAACTGTAACAGCCCGACGACTTCTTTGATACTTGTAATCAAAGCGCCCACATAAAAGTCCCGTGTCAGACATGGAAAATAAAAGGTTGGGCCACAAGCTTGAGAAATTTATGCATTTGTATTTATCGTTGACCGTTACATTTACAAATATTTATGCAGACCGTGAGAGTTGAGTGCATTGATTATATATAGATTACGAATACGCCGGGTGTGCTGGCTGACTGGATGGCTGGAAATGAAATTAAAGTTAACCTCGCTGCCCGGACCAAGTCCAATGAATTATTGATTGGCGCACGAACTGTGGCAACTTAAAGCAATTCGCACATTTAAACAAATTGGGCCAAAAGGATGGAAGGAGGGGGGGGGGAAAATCGAGGTCGGAGACAGCCTTCAGTGCTGGCGTCGCTTGCGGTTCACTTACCGGCGCTGCTGCTGCCATGGACCTTGTTTAATTTATAATCAAATCAAAAAGCGGCCAAAGCAAGTCAATAAAAGTCAGGCGAACAGAGCCCAAGGCAATTCTGATTATTGGACATTCAAATTGCCTCAAGCATGAATTATGTGCGGCCAACTTAAGTAAAAGAGAGGAAGCAAAGGAGATGCTGCCGGTTGTTGTATGTCATTGAAATTCCAAGGAAATGAAAGTAAATAAGCGTGAAGATTCGCTTAGCGAATCCAGCCCGAATCGAATTGTTAAATGATAAGTAAATTGAACTTTTGTTGAGTTATTTTACACAGAGTTCTCATTTCCCTTGTTTTTCTTCGACCAACTTTTCAATTTTCAGTTTATATTTCTTTTTCTTCTGGATGTTTGCTTGATATCTTTAATTATTTTTTAAATGTTTAGTGCGATGTTTACCCAAATACTTAACTTATTCTATTAAAAAGAAAATAATGTAGTTATTCTAAAATTAGAAATCATATTATATTTATAAAGTAAAATAGTACCTTAAAGAAAAAAGAGTCCAACTAAAGTAGTTTTGGTTACGTTAACGACAATGGATACATACTATATGGACCCAAAAACAAATGAATATCGTACAAATAGCTCGTCTTAATACTTTATCTAAAACATATGAAGTCATTAAGTAAGTTTAAACGAACCTGTCAGTCAAACTTGACTTGTATAACTTCTGTGTTTGGAGGAGGGGTAGATATTATAGTGAGCTTAGTATATATTAAAGTCAGAAAATCGAATGGAGAAATCAATATATATTGATTTCCGGGGCAGTGGGCGTGGGCATCCAATATTTGATATTAACTTGATTTGCGCATACAAAACAAAAATATTCTTGTCAAATTTGTTTACTCTTGCTTTAATAATAGCTGAGATCTGTGTATTCATACAGGACAGATGACGGACATGGGTCAATCCACTGGTCTAGTGATCCTGAGCAATAATATATATACTTTGTGCCTGTTACATATAATTAAACAATGTTAAAATACCCTTTTTGACCATTTTCAATGTTCGAAGGGTAAAACGGGAATTCTATTGATTTTATTGGTCCATGTGGGCACAGCATTATTTGTGTAATGAACAGGTTACTTGACAGCGATGTATAACAAACGTAAATACTGGTTAATACGAGTATATACCTATATATTTATATTTTATTATAGCAATCAGAATAAGGCTTACATGTGGAATCGAATTGACTGCCTAACCGGAGTTTGTGTATTAATTAAGTTTTTACATAAAACTACTAATATCTATTGATTATACAGCCCCACAAAAAAGAGAAAAAAGCCATAGTCGAGGCGCCGAACAAATTTTGAAAAACTGTTACAATAACATTATCACCAGGCACGCCCTCAGTAACTAAGGCTACGCATCATGATGCACAGTGGAGCCATTGACAATTTGAGGTGGCAAAAATCACTTTTCATGATCTCATAGGTAATTTGGGCGTGTTACAGCCAAAATATTATGAAAAGGTATCGGATTTTTTATTTTTTGGTTTTAATTAAAAGATGTTTTTGTTAGTTGTAAAAAAGAATCAATCGTGAATAGGTTTTTCACTATTATCAGGTTTTTACAAAATGACAATTTTTTCGCTATTTTCAATTTAAATGGAGATTTAAAACACTGTACCGAAAGGAACAGGGTAAAATATATTTTTAAAATATGTTCTTTGAATATTTATCAACTTAACTGCAGATTTGCTTTTTAATAGCCATCTTTCCTTGGCAGGAATCTTCTCACGTTAAAAAAAAACGAGAGCAAGAACAACAAAATACTTTCTTAAATAACTTCTGTGTTTATTCTTCGATCGAATTAAAATTTGGAGAAATAATAGATATTGTAGTCGGCTAACTATTAAACTAAAAGCTAACAAATTGACTTAAAAAATGTAAATATTAGTTTGCGGGGGCGTTGGGTGTCGCACCCAATATTTAAAATAAACTTGATCTATAGACAGTGCACATAAGCATTAATGCCAAATTTGGAGTCTGTAGCTCTTTTAATAGCTGAGATTTTGACGTTCAAACCGTCGGACAGACAGACAGACATGGCTCAATCGAATCTGCTAGTGCTCCTGAGTAAGAATATAAATAACTTGTGGGGTCTATCACGCCTCCTTCTGCCTGTTACATGCATTTGCACAAAGTTAGTATATCCTTTCTTTGACAATTTTCAATGGTCGAAGGGTATAAAATGTGAAGTGCTTTTGATGGTCATCTGCAAACAAATATTTGAACACGTCAACGCACTCCCTTGCAGGTAATTTTTTGACACAAGTGTTAGAATAGATGAATACAATTTCTAAAAAATAAATTAATAATTAATAAATTTATAAATTAAAGGTTACTTTATCAAATGATAAACAACATACCTTTCCATATAAAAACAAACCGAACCTAAATAAACAGCAGTTGTTAATGTTTTAATGCAATTATCACGATATGGCTCTTTTGTGCCAAAAATCTTTAATAATCGTGCTCCAAGTGATCTGTTTTTGAAAGGTCAAAGCTGATGGAATATCACAGCCACAATAATTCGATAAATGTTAAAATGATCAGGGATGTATTGAATATCGAATTCTTTTAAGTTGAAATTGGAATTTATTCCACCTATATCGACCATTTCTACCACTGTGCACTGTTGACGTCAACGATTACAATCGATTGGCAGCAGGTCGCAAACAGTTTTGCTCGAAACTATAGAAAATGGTAACCTGAATAACTACTGTGTTTATTATCCGATTTGATTGCAATTCAAAAGAAAGGTGGATATAGTGTAATGAAGGCCCGTAGCTAGACGTCTGCAGGGTATGTGGCGCACAAGGGCCCCCGCCTACTAAGGGCCCCTGCTACTAGAAAAAATAGAGAAGGAACAGGTAGCCAAAATAATGGAATACAAAAAGCTGCATATCAAATTAGATGTCTCTTGTATTTATAACAACTCAGATCTCGATGTGTAAATGGATGGAAAGAAGGACCGACGCCATGTGGGTTATGAGCATAATAATTGCGAAGAACAAGGGGCAAAAATGATTTGGCAATATTGCTAATCATAATTAAGAGGCCCCGGTATATATGGATATATAGAAAATGTTATATTGATAATTTTGTCAATATAAATTCGAAATAAAAACGAGAGCAACAGTCGCGCAAAACGCGACAGTGGGATACCCTTCGACCTATATTCCTGCGTAGTTTAATTTATTGAATTCATACACATACATATGCATATGCACATGCCTTACAATTATTCCCAACAGATGGTCCTCGCACTTTGGGCTCGCCCGCCTCTCTTGTTAGCTGACAGAAGCACTTGGTTTTACGCTCATACTTTCTTAAAAAACTTCTGTGTTTATTGTTCGATCGGATTATGATTTATACAATACGTAGATATTTCATTCAGCTTAGTATATGTTAAAGTCAGAAAGTTGTATCTTTTATACAGCGCTTACAAATTTAGTTCAAAAATTAAATTATTGATTTGTGGGGGCGGTGGGCGTGGCACCTAACATTTGAAATAAACTTGATCTGCGCCGAGTATATAGGAACCTTCGTCCCAAATTTGGTGTCTCTAGATCTTATACCATAATAGCTGAGATCTGTGTGTTCATCTGGTCATCCGGACATCCGGACATCCAGACAGACAGACATGGCTCAATCGACTCGGCTAGTATTCCTGAGCAAGAATATATATACTTTGCCACGCCTCCTTCTGCCTGTTACATACATTTGCACAAAGTTAGTATACCCTTTCTGTGACAATTTTCAATGGTCGAAGGGTATAATAATGTTATTAATATTAGAATTAGTGTTCTTCATTGGTGAAATGTTTTAAGACAACATAGTATGGTTATACAATATATAATATGTATATAGAACTATATTTTCATGCAAGGCAATTTCTATTAAATATGTTATTAAGTATGTCTACTATACGTGGGGTCTGCACTGCTTGTTACACACATTATTTTTTAAGGTTAAGTCGAAATTCAGACGTGTGGTGAAATGCCGACCCCTGATTTGGATTGCTTGCAAGGGTATTATGAAACCGATCGGCCCAATTTGTTGGTCAATATTCTTATAAAATAAAAATGAAAGAAATATGAAAAGCCTTAAATCTGCTTAAAAAATCTTGGTAATAATAAATAATTGTAACAACTTGAAATCAGAGCAATTAAGGTGGCTCTAGCAACAATAAAACGGTTAAAATCAGAAGCATTACAAGTTAATTTAAATCTTTTAAGATACCTGAATTTTAAATTTTTACTAGGATCGCAATTGCATTTTATAGAGAAAGTAAGAAGAACACATTGATAAAATAATGAGTTCATAGAGGAATTATACAGTCTTTGTTGAGGTGCTGCGTATTTTGTGAATCGTGTGTTTACTACTTTAGCATGATTTTTACTTAACTCAGTTTTTAATCTCTTTTATTTTGATTAGAAGTTTGGCTAGCTGGATTTATCGAGAGAACTCATTAGAGAGTGCACTTTGATAGTACTCATTAAAATACTGTCGCCCCACAACATCTCAAACGCCGGGTGTAAAGATAGACCCAGTCGAGCCACTTGTTGCAGTTCTTCAGCTCAAGAGGCCGGGAGACTGCAGTCTGTTAGAAAGAGATAGATGTCAATGAGTGCTTAAGCTGTCGCTGTAAGCCGACGCGTCTTTTCTTACTAATGATGTGCCATTTCAACATATTTAAGATGTGTTTATGTCGTGCAAGCGAAGAAGTATTCCATAAAACATGCCAAGCGCTGCACAGGGCGACCGCAGAGAGCGGAGTGAGCCGAGTCAAGCGAGCTGACCGGGCAGCAATGTGTCAATGTCATTATGCAAGAAATGACGGCGACTCGACGGCTGCTTGCAGTCGCAGTCGTTGTTGTCGCTCTCCTTCTTGTTGTTGTGGTTGAGGTTGCGCTGCATACAATGCGGACAACAATAAATGCATAAAAGAAATAAATATTTTATTTATGTTCGCGCCTCGCTGCATTCGTATGCATGCCAGACCTTCTGCTGTGTGTGTGGATATACAGAGAGTGTGTGTGGGTGTGAGTGAGAATTTGTAAAACAGTTTTTATGCTCCAATTTCCAATCAAGACACGCACCAGAAATTCATTGCCACCTGAAGCATACGATGCTGCACGCAGCAATTCACCACCCGCCACTGAAGCCTCCGTTTTCCTTTCATCTTTATTATTGTGCATATTGGATTACTATTTACAGTTGCTGGGAACTCCTTAAATGTATCAGTAAGTAGTAATCATAATACATACGTGTACATATGTTAGCTCAAGTTTGTCAACCGCAGCTTGAAAGTTTGTTGTTGTTTTCCTTCCGATCGATACCTTTAAATTTCAAAATGGATTCTGTTTTGACTTCACGTATTATGTATGACAATTAACAATAAAATTTTAACATTATACACACTCTATAATATACACTCTCCCAATTTTGGAAATACTTATATAATAGATCCCAATAGCGAACTATGCGCCAATTCATCTATCACCTAAAGCTTTCTCGAAAACTCTCCACTTCACTGAAACCAGAAACACAATTTATTTGGTATTTAATACAATATTATGAGGATTCAAAATTGCTAAGTTCTAAGTTGCTCTACGCTAACTTACTTTGAAGTTTCATTACTTTATAAATAGTGCGATCATTGTTGTAACTTATGATCCTTTGTTTTAAATATATTAAGTACCTATATAAAAATAGAAATTGTTTCATCAGCTTCAAGTTGTAGTTACTTGCAAATTCACTTTTGCTGAACCTTTCCGAACAGAACTTATATCCCATTAAATTTAAAAACGTTTCAAAATTGGTTGAACCACTTTAAAGAAATGTTGTTGTGGGATAGTGTTAAAACTTTAAAAAAAAGAAGAAGGGTAAATATTTGGGCATATAAAGCTTAAATTTTAAATTTTATTCAAATCTATTCACTATAACGGAATTTATTCATTGAATTCCTATAAATGCTGCGATATGATTTGAATACTGATTTGAATACTAATTTGCGTAATCATCGCAAAATATCGATGACATCGAAAATTTAAAATAAACTTGACCAGCGTATGGTAGACAGGAATCTTTATGACAAATTTGAAGTTCTTAGCTCTTATTACACTTGAGATCTCGACGTTTAAACAGACAGACAAACAAGCAGACATGGCTCAATCGATTCGGCTACTGTACTATGTATATTCGGTTACTGTACTTTATTGTGTATACTTTGTATACCCACAACTCCTTCTACCTGCTATATAAATATATTTGAAGAAAGTATACCCTTTATGACCGTTTTCA
Organism: Zaprionus davidi; assembly: GCA_018903715.1. NCBI lineage: Eukaryota > Metazoa > Arthropoda > Insecta > Diptera > Drosophilidae > Zaprionus > Zaprionus davidi. The sequence continues at coordinate 96,548 of JAEIGL010000031.1, forward strand.
ATAGGAATGGTATACAAAAAAAAAAAAAACAACTCAAATTAATACTTCAATATTAATGTTACTTCATCTTATAAATAAGCAAATATTATATTACATCAAGAAAATATTATATAATTTTAATATCCTTTTTAAAAACAGTCGGTTTCTTTTGCAAATTAAAATATAAATATTTGCAAATTAAAATAAAATAATAACTGCAGACACACTTTACGTATGACATTTTTCACTTTTCCGGTCTTCTTACCACCCTCACCCGATATCCACCGTTCTTTGCAGCTGCCATACGCGCTTGTGGTATCCGACTTGACTCGTGTTATTCATACAAATTTAATTAAAGAATCTCTCAATGTTTCTGCATGACAAATAAAAGAGCAAGAAGGGAAGCACGAAAAAACACAAGCGAAACATTCAACGAGCGAAATCAAAAAGATTTATTTACCAAGTGTAAATTTATTTTCATTTCCCCCACTTAATGACTTTATGCAGACAGCCCCAAGAGAGCACGCAGCAGCAACAACGAAAGCACCAGTTCGGGCGAGTACAGACAGGGACGAAGACATAACATATGGTGTGCCGTCGTTCTCTTATCTCCCCGTACAGCTTTCTTCTCGCGCGCATCTGTCTCTTAAATAAAGGTGGCAGCGTCACTTTCGCTTGCATCTCGCAAAGTCTGAAAAACTCCTTCTTGACTTAGTTGCAAGAACAATATCGAGGGAGATAATAATGACTAGATGCATAATTTTTCGTTTTATTTCGCCCCGCCTTCCATATGCATTCTATGCCTTAAAAGAACCCTGGCATACAACACTGTGGACATATAAGCTACTAGTATTGCCCGCATGGCTTGAATTCCATCTCCTCTCATAGAGTTCCATTTCTCCATTGGGAAAATGTAATTTGCACCAGGCATTTTCTTACGTGCTGCATAATTTTTTCCCTTCCTTGCTTTTTGAACAAAACCGGTATGACCAACAACGTTTTACTCGCCTCGCCTAATATATAAAAATGCATTAATTTGCATCAGGAATTGACAAAACAAGCACGAAATCTATAGTCGAGACTGCTCGACTCGTGATAAACCCGCTATCCACCTGAAGAACGGTTAATATGTCTACTTGTTGCGAGAGAGCCAATGTTGCAAAACATTGAAATGCGCCCCGAAAACGAGCAACACCTTCAGCATAGTGTTGATATGCTATGCTTAACTACAATTTGTATACCTAATACATACTTCATAGCCTACTACAAATTATTCATTAAAAAACTATGTTAATTATCCGATGGCAACCAAATTTTCAGAAATCAGTTGAGGGTTGATAGTTATTGTATTTACCAAAAATGAAATGTCCTGCGGTAAATTTCCGCTTGGTGGTCCGTGTTTATAGATTGTTACCATTCTACCCTATGGGTAGCGGGTATAAAATCAAAAAATTATTTTTAAAATTCATTACTTAAGATTAAATTACCTTATATATATGGTATAAATGAATAAACGTTTCATGTAATTGCTCAAAACCTAATCAACATCCAGGTGGAGCTCACTTACTGAACACACTTACGCAAAATGCTATATAGTTTATTTTGGGAGGGTTCCACATCTTAAAGTATGAACGCCCTTTACCAGTTTACGATGAACGGGTACATAGGCAGAAAAAGAAAACGGGTATACAAAGAAAGAGATCGATATTTAAAACAACTAGAAAGGAGGAGAAAGAAGTTATAGAGACATCGCACTCGACTATAAAATACCCTTCGACGAATGTTGAAACTGTTGCAAATACATAATAACCAGCAAACTAAAGCGACGTCAAAAGCTGGCAGCGTATGTAAGTATATAAGTATATATTGTAGCAGGCTGGTAGAGGATCACACTGTACATCGATACTTATATAACACGATGACTATGTTAAGCCTATGTATATCGATACTTATATAACACGATGAATATGTTAAGCCTATGTTAAACCAATGTAAAACTAACTTTAAGACGAAGAGAGGCATTCTGTGTTAGCGTGTCAAAAAAAAATTTTCTCCCGGCTTTTGCTTTCTCCCTATTACCTACGATCAGGAACTATTACGGTTTGTGGTCTGCCACGCCTACAATACATGTGCCCAATGGTTGTTTACCCTCTATAAAAACGGTGGAGAAAAGTGTCGAGTGAAAATCGAAACCAAGCTTGACTTTCGTCCGAAAATACGACATTTGACGCTGGTCAGGTTTATATATTAGTTTTGAGTCGAGATGATGTTATTACATCAGTTTCAATCTTGGAATGGTATAAAAAATGCTAATATTTTCAGAACGTTGTTAAGATTAGCTCAAATCATTGGCCAGAGTAAAACTCAAAGTTGCAACTTATGCTAAACTCAACAATACGCGGCACATTCACCATCAATTTAAGTAACCCACAGAACCATCAACCATTCCAATTTGATTGTCAATCAGTGCCTCCAGAGAGCTACAGAGTAAAAAACTGCCAACTGATGCTTCTGAAACCCCTTGCACATCACTCCTACCCTTCCCTTTGCTCATGCCATATACCCTCGCCAATCACAGCCACATTGCTGTGCTATTCATATGTAAACCTCAACTAGACTGCGTTTTCTTTGCACAGCTGAGACCGACAACGACTGCAACCCACGAGAGAGGACGAGAGAGAATTAGGGAGTAAGGAGTAAGGATAAAGGCTGTGAGGGCGGGCTTGGAGAAGCGTTCCATGCTTGATTTATTTTACATGTCACGGCACAAGAGAACTTCCAAGTGCCACACCCGACCAAATGCCGCGCCGTAACGTGCGACACGTTTGTGTGTTTTCGTGCGTGTAATAAATTTTTTATATGCATTGCGTACGAGCAGAAATAATGCTAAATTCTTAATCGACACCTGTCAATAAAGCAGTTTTTCTCGCTCTCTCTCCCTCGCGCTCGCTTTGACTGCTTCTTGGGTCCTTTGTTTGTGGATTGATGGACCTGACTGGCTAAGAGTGTGTTGAGTCTCTGCTCTTTTTAATATGCCTCCCATGTGCTTGTTTAACACACAGACACACACACACACGCACACACACTGACACGCCCACACACACATTTCCTTACATACTTGCGGGCGACAAGCCACAATAGCTGCGGAACAGCAGCATTTCTGATTAATATCTGCTTGTATTGACAGCTGAGATTTAGCCAAAGCCGTCATGCCCTCCGCTTATCCGCTGAGCGTTGAGTTAATAAAACGTCGAGTGACATGTTTTAGTCGTGAAACGTGCGGGAAGTTTTAAAATGGCGATCTCCATTCATAACTTTTTAGATGCTTGAATTGTTTTTAGATTTTCTCTCTTATATTCACGGTTTATTCAATACGCTGCATTGGTGTCATACAGACATAACTCATACGCTAAGGATGCAACAACAACCGCAATAACCTGCACTCGACCTCGGGTCGACCTGCCTCAACCACGAGAAGCTGGGTCAGCAGCCGGTTGCAACTGAGGTGGGGCGACGACTGGCCAACAAACAAAGTCTAATGACAGAGATTTATGCCATAATTGCATTTACTTGCAGTCGCACAGACGGGCAGATACATAAAAGAGACTCAAACATAAAGAGCCACAGCTTAAGCTCTGTTCATAACAACGACGATTGTGTGCACTTACCCATAGATTAGCCTAGAGATAAGTGCAGATGTAGAAGAAACGATTAAAAGAATGAAGCAATTCAATTAAGATTTTAAATTGTATTATTATATAATAACAATAAAATTAAACTTAACTTACTCAATGGAAACATATATCTATGATATTAAACCACGACTTGGCTGTCATCGCATATTATTGCACTCTTAATTTATTGTGCTCCTTTTCCCTCAAGGTCTGTTCCGCGCAACTTCATAAATAAATTTGTATATCCAAAAACTAGTTGACAAATTTTCTGTTTAGCTCTAATTTTCTGCGGCTCCAGCAAACATTTACAAATGTTGCCAATTACATCGATAGTGGAACCTGAGTGGACCGCAGATGAAACCAGCTGCTGTTAATTATTTCCAGAAAATTGGTAAAGTAACATAAGAAGTAGAGTAATAAAATGTAATTTATGAAAAAGAAATATTTGTAACGTAAATAAATGTCACACAACGATCGTATATTGCGTCTGGGAATTGCCCTTGATTCGCAGTCTTTAATCTTTACTTCTTACATCTTTAAGTATTTGTTAAATTCTGCTAATAATAAGAAACTCAATGCTGGTAGCTTGTACTACACTTTAAATTGATTATATTTTGATAGTACACGGTTTATTTAATTTTATTCGCTTTTCAAGCGCAGCAAACATTCAGTCTAATTTCGAACATTAATTAGTCAAAACTTTTGCAATATCATTAAAGCACTTCACCAAGCTGGCGACAGTTTAATCAAACTCTTTCAGCCGGCTCAGGGTATTGGCAAAAGAAATGCGGCATAAATAAGCAGCAAAACCAATTATAAGTTTTGTTTCTGCAATTGCGAATGCGAATGCAGCATTGCACGGTGACATCCGGCAAATGGCCGAGCAGAAAGTTTAATGAAATTGAAAATAAATGAGAAAACATTTTACGCAATTCCCTCGCCAACCCCCGAACCATCCCATGTCCCATCCCATTACATACACAGGGACGGATGCACCTCAAAGGGGATTTGTGTGGGAACGCTTCCGCTTCATCATTTTAATTGCGGGCGGGCAAGTTAAGCGCACGCTTAAGATGAAGCGAGATGAGCTCAAAGCGAGTGCCATTCACGCACACACATCGCACAACAAATGGACAAATTAGCATGCAACCATAAGGCAATCCCTCCATTACTCTTTCCGCCCCGCCTACGCCCCACACGTACTCACATGTGTACACTTGACTTGGACTTCATTGCACTCTCGTAGCACGTGGAGCACACTTGTGGAGTTTATGGGTCAAGTGTTTATTACGCCCACGGGCGTGGCAGAACATCCACCCCACGCCTGCCTCAGGCACTGCTAAATTGTAACACATTGTTAAGAGAGTGGGGTGAGTGTCTGTGCACTTATGTATGTAACTGTAACGGTTCCACAACTGCCTCCAAAAAGTAGGCAAGTATTTTTCAACGCAATAACCAAGACAGAAAGAAAGAAAGATTGAGATGAATAGCAATGGCTTCACGTTGTCTTTAATTGAAAACGGACTACATGGAAATGCGAAACTCGAGAGACAGTGCGGACCAAGCCAGTTTACGGGTCCAACACTGTTTATTGCATATTGTAGGCTCCATTTGTCCTGGCGACTAATTAAGTGCAAGACTCAGACTGACTTCCACCCCCGCTCCATCTATCATCCTGGCTCTCTTTCTCTATATTTTGGTCCTTTAATTGCAGTTAATTGAACCAAATGTTGTTTGGAATATGAGCAGGAAATATTTGTCAAATAGCCCAGCATTTACAGTTATTTTCCTGTATATGTGTGCGTATGTGTTATTGCAGCACAGAGACTCTCGATAAGAAAAATATTTGCCATAAATTGATGGCACACAAATTGCTTAATTGGCAACTGGCAATTGCGGAAGCAAACAAAAAGGTGCTCTGACCATGAAGATAATTAATAGTTGAATGCGACATGCATGCGAGACAAAGTTCGGTAATTAAAGCTAAAACTAAAGATGATGTTTCCTTTTAGGAAAACGTTGATCAAGTGTTTAACTTTCTATTGAAGTATTTACTCATTGCACTTCAGTGATATCTCCCTCTCGCATTCAGTCTACCTTCTTGGGTAGCACGCAATTATTTACGGTACAAACACAATTAACTAATTAACTAATCAACCTGATTAGCGCGGAGCTGCAGTCTGAAAGAGTGTGGAAATCAATTGTTAACGCTTTCTGCGCTGTTCACAGCTTTCACTTTGATAATTAAACTGCGCGACTTTTAAGTTCAAACACCCATGAAATGACTAACAGCGAGCCGGCGACACTTAACCCTCCCTGTTCACCCCTGCACTGCCGAGTGCGAGCTGCATCCTGTTGTCACCAACGAAGCGAGTTAATAGAAATTGCTGTTGACACAGGACACTCGGGCTGACACCGAGAGAGGCAGACAGAGAGAAGAGGGGGATAGGGTTTTTCTCTTAGATTTTGATTTGCTTATTATGAGTTAAAAATCATTATCTGCAAACTTTATCAATTGTAAAGAAAGCAAAACTCCATTTTATTAAAGGTGCCCAAATGAAATCATGCTTAGCCTCTCGTCGAGTAGTTTATGCCTGACTTAAACCGAAAGTTTTGGCCAGCATACAAGCGGAGAGTGAGTCAGGGGACTCCCCTGACAGTCGGGCCAAATTGGCTAATTAACTAGCTGAACAAACTCCAACTCACACACATACATGAAACTATACCTGCCCCAAGGCTGTGCTAAGCTAACAAGCACAGCATGGAAAGTGTACGACAGAGAAAGGAAGGCAGATGGGAGGGCGGGCGCCAACTAACTGGGCTCATTCGGCAACTAATGACAATAATTTGGCAAACTCTCAACGTTGTTTGGTGTGCAATAAAATAAATATACAGTAACAATTGCCTCTTTTCTCATTGAAACGACTGGTAAGAACTTTTCAAATTGGGATTGTCTGTATGTCTATTGGCGCCGGGCGGGATTAGTCCAAAACTTACTACCACCGCCTTCTCTTTCCACTTTTGCGCTTTCCATATCCATAGAAACAACTCACGTATGCACATTTTGCCGTCATTCAGAAAATTACTGTTGATGCAGGAAGTGAAAGCATGACATGTTTTGGGGGGAAATGAACTCTTCGCAGTTGATATTATCATTGAAAATGAGCGTATAAAAATGTTTAACATTATTTGTCACGTTTGCACTATGCAAATAAACACAGTGGGGCCGTGGCGCAGAAAACGTGATATTATTTTGTTTGCACATCAAAAGTCAAAGCGGAAGTGCACGACACGCGGATGCGGCGTCATTGAGCTTTATTGTTTCACAAATCGAATTCATTTGTATTATTCACAGAAGGACCATCTATACTATTTTCTACTTTTTGCTTTTCCGTTTCGCTGATTTCACTTCCCCGGTAGCTTAAATTATTCAATTTTGCAAAAATGACATCAAAATGCTGTCGAACTCGAAAATAAATGGAAAAACTGATTTCCCATGCTCGATTATCTAAAATTGGTTAATGGTTTTCGTTCCTATCTTCGAGCTAAGCTATATTATTATTTATATTCATAATGAGGTGGTGAACTAAATTGAAAATAGGGAAATCTTCAGAGTTCTTTATCTCCTGTGTTTTGTTCCATTTATGTATAGTACAAAAACCAGTCGATCGCTACAGTCCGGTGCTGACTGTATAAGGCCATGGATTATCATAGTATACCGTAAAGAAAGTTTGTAAATAACAGAATAGAACCACCGCTCGAATTTTCCACAGATTATCAAAAATAATCAGTACCCAGGGAACACCAAGGGGATGCTACTGCAAATATAATGCGGCTGGTTGTTTTTAAAAAGTTAAATTTTGGTGACCTACGAGTCGACTTGAGATGCTCTGCGCAACTCCAATGTTCCCCAAATTGAGTAATTTCTACAAGGTGCAGTTATAGATAGAGATTCTATCTGTCTAATTTATTTATTTTCGGATATTTATTAAAACTCGCAATGAAAATTAAGGTTTATTTGGATTTATATTAAAAATTTGGCGGAGATAAATTTTATATGGTCTTCGAACGACAATTTAAATTAACAGAAATGCAGAAGCGAATAGACAAGGGTCGTAAGCATTAGACTGAGCGAGAGGGCAATAGGTATATGTATGCATTTCTAGCGCGTACCAAATTTCATTACATGTGCTTCTTCTTGATTTTTTGGCATGAACTAAGAATGCATATTGCGTCTTGTGGTTCTGTCTAATATCTCACCATTTCCGACAACCGCGAGGGTTGTATAGTGGCTGAGTGGACTATGTGCGTGACTGTAAGGCCAATCATATTGCGCGTGTTATGCCGAGGTTAGACGATTGCTGCTGCGATCGACATGTGAGAAATTCCTTTGTTTTTAATTATTTTTTATTAAACAAATTAAAAGCTCAAGAACATTAAAGAGGGGCGGAGGCGGTAGGCGATTTTTAAGTTTTTGTTAAGCAATATATATAATTAGAACTTAATTTTCATTCGTTGGTACACAACAGCAACTCCAAATTTAATTGTACATATGTGTATGTACATACATGCGTGCAATAATGTATGTTGAAGTGGGACGCCAATACATACATGTGGATATGCAGACATGTATGTACGGGCATCCCAATCGCCTTGGCACTTCGGCAAAGCTGCATTGCAATGCAATGCCTTATGGTTCACAATGCATTGTGAACCAATTCTGTTACCATATAATGTAAATAATGTGTCTCTGACGCTAGATTTGAACTTCGGTATGCTTGCGTAAATTAGGTCTGCTTAAGTATAGTTCAAAGTGAGTTTAATTCGTATCATTTAAATTAAATTCACATGACGCCCGTGGCAAGGTATTTGTCATGTAAAATATACAACTTTAGTTCTTGAGTTAATATTGTAGTTTTTGAATAGTTATTACTGATTTACAGAGGCGGGAAGGGGCGTGTCCAAATTTAAAAAAAAATTTGAGACACTGCAATATATACGTATGTTGTCACAAAATTTGATGACTCTAGCTCTTATAGTTTCTGAGACCCAGGTGTTCATACAGACAGACGGACAGAAGGACAGACAAACATGGCTTGGCTGTTAATACTGATTCAGAATATATATAGTTTATGGGGTCGGAGATGCCTCCTTCTGCCTGTTACGCACATTTGCATTCCGACAAACACAATAGACCATTAATTTTTTTTAAAATCCATGGCCTAAAAACTAAACCAAAATCAAATCTTTCCAGCCCTTCTTTAAAACAGCCTGGATCACATCCTTGATCCGCTGGTCGGCCTTCTTAGAGCTAGACCTACTTGGGGATACATACCCAACTCTTGGAGGAGAGTTAATGTGGTATTCATTCCCAAACAGGGGAATCGTCCTCTTGACCAGCCTAAGTTGTATCGGCCGATCAGTCTTACCTCCTTTCTGCTTCAGACTGCGGAAAGGATCGTAAACCTGCATATTCGGTGCTCTCTGCAGAAAACCAATCCTCTGCACTTCTCGCAGTTTGCATATACATATAGCCGGAAGATTGACGGAGGTCGCTCTCCACAAATTAGTGGGTAAAATCGAAAGACCCTTCGTTTCCAAGAACATTGCTCTGTGCTCTTTTTTGATATAGAGGGTCTATCTCTGCTGCGCTGGAGCGCAAAAATATTGCCCGCCCCATAGTCCGGTGGATCGATGTTATGCTCAAACATCGGACAATCTTTTCTACCCTGGACTCCACGACTGCCTGAATTAGTGCGGTAAACTCAAGGAGGGGTCTTATCCCCCTTACTCTAGACTCTAGTAGTTGATGAACTACTAATCATACTTACTGAACAGGGCATGGGAGCAATCGGCTATGCCGACGACCTGGCTCTCGTAGTGAGCGGGAACTATGCCAACACCGTGTCATAGTTGATTCTTTGCTAGAATCTGGGGTCTCAAATCCTGCACCATTCGGTGGCTATTTGATATGATGGTACGACCCGTCGTCACCTACGCTGGTATTGTGTGGTGGCCAAAGGTTACGCAGGTGACTTGCCGTCTACAAATGCAATAAACTGCATAGGCTGTTTTGCATTTAATTGACGGGTGCATTTCGCACCTGTCGCTGCTATAAACCTTCTTAGAATCAAGCTAAAATCTAGTCTTCTAGCCACCGAATCAGGGTATGCTAATCAAAGATATTCCTGGTTTAGATATCTACACTAGATCAAGGAACTCTTCAAAATTCAGAACCCTTATCCCGACGGGCCAAAGACTGATCAGGGAGTTGGAGCTGGGAAGTTTCAAATAAGCTTTAGGTAGTTTAGATTAACTGATGGACGGACACCGCTGAATCGATTCCGCTTTTGATACTGAGTAGAAATATATAAACCTTTTGTAGTATGATTAGTTAGTGTATGTACTCTTTATGAAAAGTTTCCATTTAATTTTCTAGGTATAAAACTGGATATTGTTGTATGTGTAAAAAGAATGCTACGATCGAACCAGACACAAGAAAACTTTGACAATAATTCAACTTATTGTACAAATAATATTTATGGAAATAGTATTTCTGATTCCGGACTCGTATTATGGTATGAAGTAGGCAATTAATGCATTTGTAGTCAATTCAGATATACAGACATATTTATGTATGTATTTTAAGTTTCGTTACATTACAATTTAAAATATATCTTTATTTATAGATTTATTTGCTTTTTTTAGTTTTAACCTACGTATTCAAGTAAATATCTCTTTGCTGTCATATTTATGTAAGCTCAAGAAAAGCCTATCAAAATAAATACTCTATAGTATATCATCACAAAGTCTTTCTGACAGTATACATAAAGTGCAGATCTTCGCGTTGTCTATTTCTTTCTGTTACTGTTTGAAATGAGTTCACATTACGCTGAAAATTGAAGAAAGACACACACAAAAATTTAGTGAGGAAAAAAAGAGAGCGAGTTGGAATGGGAAAAATAGAAAGAGCACTTGCATGTTCTTTGACTCAGTTAGTCTTCGTTACTGTAGCCCTAATTGGTTGACTGGCGTCCATCTTGTGCGCGTGGCCTTTGTCCCTATCCGTGTCCTCATTTAATGTTCTTGTCCACATTGCCATCAACTGGGCAGTTGCCATTGTACGGCCCGTTTTGGTTTTAGTTTTGTTCTCTTCCCCGTTTTCTGTTTTCTTTTTTTATAGGTCCCTCATTTTGTCGGGCAGCTTCATGGAATATTGAATTACGTCTAATGGCCAGGGCCAGTGAACAATGGACGGCCACAAAGGTCCACATAATGACGGTGGAAGCAGTCACAAAAACACACATACGCGGCCACACACAAAAGAATGTATTAAGAATTGAGAAATATTTTAAATATTTGCCAACTTTAAATATTTTTTGCACACAGCAGATATTAAAGACCCCTTCCATTCCTTTCCTCTTACCAACGTTAAATGAAACTGGACCCCAGCAAATCCACTCGAAATGTATTTACTTTACTTCGTACATCACATGTGTACATACTAATATATCCAAAAAAGAAGTGAGTGCAAGAAATCTACAGCCCAAGTACCAGCCAGCAAAATACCCTTGGCCGAATTGCCTATTCATCCATTTGCACAAAGTTAGTTTAGTTTTTTTTCGTCGTTGAACATCGATCACTCGGATTGGCTACGCGGAACTACTAAAAATGGTCAAAATCTAAACTGAAAGCCTTGCATAGTTAAAAGCTAATAAAAAAAACTCAGTACCTCAACAACTAATGAGAATCGAACTTGAAACACCTTACCATACTATATAATTAGTTACGGTATAATGTAATAGTATGCATACCTGCAAGCCTGACATATGTTTACATTTTCCGTTTGCAAAGAATTACAAACTGGCAAAATTGTTTCACTTGCAGCTCTCCACGCTAAGCACAAAACCAATTTTTGAAAGAGCTGAATTTTGTGGCGATTTAAATTATTTTGCTAAATAATCAGTTAAAATCAGACGCAAAAGATACAGTCAAGTGCGCTTGACAGTAAGAAACCCTTCGCCCAGTTTTGGAAAAACTATAAAAACAATAATTCACAACAGCAAAGTCGTAAACCGTAGACCGCATAAAGACACACATGCAATTCTTAATCGACACGGCTAGTGATCCTGAGCAAAAAAAAAAAACAAACATATTTTTCGGAGTCTGACACGTCTGCTTCTGTCTGTTACATAAAGGGAAGACGGATATTGTTGTAATATAGCTTTGTGCCAACCAAAAATGTATTCTTCATCAATATCAACAACCAAGTCGCTATACCCTTGATTGTCTGTCTTTTTGAAGAACTAAGAACTAAGATGTCTGAATTCTATGCGAAGATCGAGTTTGTTTAAAATTTGAAACGAGCCTTTCTGTCTGCCAGGCCAGTCTTTATTCGGGCAGATCTCTCCTTTATTTCGTAGTAGTTTTTTGTCTTTTTTTCTCTTATCTAGCAGTTTTTTTCGTTTTCATATTCATTTATTCTCTCTTTGTCAGGGGTAGCTGGCAGCCTTTTAGACAGTAATCGACGTATAGTTATTCAATTCTGCAGCATTATATGAAATATTTAGGAATGATCGGAGGTGTAAAGAACCTGTAAAGGTATAAAGCTTTTGGCACATTGTATTGTTGTGCAGACTTAAACCGATGGACTGCATCGCATAACCCGTGCGCGTGTAGGTGTCGCAATTTATGCGTAAAGGATGCAGGCGAATGTGTGCGTGGATTTTGAGCAAGTATGTCTGTAGTCAAGGGCCAATGATCAAAATGCCCATTGAGTCAAGTCCTCGCCTTTTTCTTGATGGCATAATAAATATTTCGACTGCCCTTTGCAAATAACGCAGACGACGAAAGCAGAACCGGACCGGAGCAAACCGTGTCGTCTACACAAGCGGAAGTTCAATATGTTTGCATTGGCCTGGCAGGCCGAAGAAAACTGGAAATAGCTGCCCGCCCCAGCAGAAGGTGGAGCGATTTGTGGCACATTTTCCGGACCGCAGTTGCTGGCTTTGTCAAAAGAACTCGAAGGCAACTGAAAATCGGATTTTTATGTGCCGAGTTGAGAGTTCAGAGTTGACTTTACGGTTTGTTTGTGCTCATCCGCATTGTTCGCAAAACTATTTGGCGTTTGGCATTGCGATTGTCGATAAGGCTACGGCAAGATGCCCTCAAAATCAACCACTTAATAGCAATCAATTAGCGCAAGATTGAGTTGCAGCTTATACAGAAAAGACTCCGCCCAATTCCCAATCAACCACCGACCTAATAAGCCATATCATACACACTTTCTTACTATCAGACACACTTTCAAGCGTTTACCTTTTTGACAAAAGTCGTTTATGCTTTGTCCTTTTCTGTGCACTGTAAATACCGTAAACCTGCCACGCCTTGTCAAGTAAACAAGAGAATAAGGTGCAAACCCTAAATAACAAACTTGTTTAGGTATTTTCTTTTTGTGCTCGCAAAGTATCAATGACAATGCTCGGGGTACGGATAAGGAAAAGGAAAAGGCTACGCATACGGAAGTTGCCTTTCATCAGTTTCTTCCTTTCTTTCCCTCCCTCACTCCCAGCCATTCGCATTTATTGTTGTTTTTGCTGTTATGCTTTGAGCATACCTTCTAAAATTTTCCAACAATTTTGTGTGAAAAAGTAAATGAAGCCGTATTTGTTGAAGGGGCTTAGGTCATAATAAAGATAAATGATAAGCAAGTGATAAGACTTCTTTCTTAAAAAACAAACAATGAAGGAAGCAAAACAGCTAAGAAATTTTATAGCACCTTGGAGCAACCCAGTTGAAAAAATTTTTAAATGGAGATGGTTTAAATAAATTATACGAAACTTTAGAAACGCTCAAAGTTGATTTTGTTAAAAAACAGCCAACCGATTTCTTGTTGGGAAAAAATTATAATATTAGATTGAAATAAGTTTACAAAAAGAAAGGCTACCTTGGGAATGCCGAAGGTTTGAAGCCCTTGCAGGTTCTTATTCCCTTTTATTGTTCCTGTACTAGTTTGCAGGACACTAACATTCTAAATTTTTAAACAAAGGTGACTTTAATAAGTAATTTATGTTCATAATATATATTATTATGACTTTATGTCATTATAAAACTTCTTGTTCATTTCTAACAATATTCAAATGTAACAGTACTCATAGCGAAGTCTTCTGTTCATTAACATATGTACCTTAGCACTCTTGACGTAGTATCAAAAGTTTTAAATAATATCTGTTATCTGAGAAAAAAATGTCAACACGACGCACAAACTAATAGACATGCCTGGCTAGATAGACTTGGTTTATTAATCCTGATCAAATACTATGCGATCTGCCACGGTTCTTCTTTCTTTATTCATACTCTTTTTGGACCAATTTTGGCACCTTCGTTCCACTGTGCAATGCGTACCAGTTCAAATATTTGGCCAAGGTGCTAATCCATTTCACTTCCGCCCTGTACTCGGCAGCTAACAAATTATGTCCAACGGTAAATGAAAATTCGATTATAAAAATCATGGAAATATAGCGCCAAGAAGCCAGACCTAGAAAATATGATCTTTTAATAGAACATATCTTTCACAATCATAATCTTTCAAAATCATAATAGAACATATCTTTCAAAATCATATCTTTCGCTGTCAGGGAAATTTAATGAATAGAGCATAGAGTATAGCGGTAAAATCAGAACGGATTGTGAGTGGTTGCTCGAGAGCAGATTTGAGATTAAGACAGACGGCATAGTAGACTTAGCCAATATCCGGGCGCATGAAACAATGCTTCATGACCGACTTACTGACAATCAAATATTTGTCAAATAAATATCGAGAGCTGTTGCCAACCACTACCCCCGCCCTCTTTTACCCTGCCTCAAAGTGAACTCATACAACCCCTATGGAGTGTTGTATAAATCAATTGATTGTCGTCGTTAAGATCGAACTTTCTTAAGCCGTGCATCAGGGTGAATCTCCCCTCCCTTCTCATCATGATACGGCCTTCCCTTATAGCGCCACCCTCGCTGTTGTCTAGCAACATCCATCCTGCCGTGCGGCACGCGTCTCTGTCGCTGCCAAAATACTTTTAGCTAAATAATGTGCAACTTTCGACCTCGTCATGCTCCACATTTGCCCGCTGGCCAGGGTGGGAATATATAATGTATTAATTCCACACATGTGTGTGTGCACCACGCTTAGAAAGGGAGAGGAAGCTGGAGAGAGCGCTCTTATAAAATTGCAAATTTGTCTATAGCTTACTTTAAGAAAATTTGTGCAAAGTCGTTGGCCAAATGTCAAAATTTGCGGCTGATTTGAGTCATCCGTTGTGCAGAAATAGGGGGAACAACAGAGGAGGGAGTATGTTGATTTGTAAGGGTGGTGAAAGGTCAAAATGCCGGCGAGTGACCTCTGTTCCGTTCTTATAAAGACATATCGAAGTATTTGTTCTTTTTCTGGGCCCCTTGGTGTTAGTTCGGCTCTGGATGTATGTGAGTGTGCATAAAATGCATTTTAATTTCGAAACAGACATTTCACAGGGGTTGTAAGTAAGGGGGGTGTTAATGGGCTGAGTGCTCAATGCATTTGATTTAAACACATGGGATGGTTATACGAGCTAAAGAGGGGAGGAAGAAATTTAATTTAGAGAACTGAATCAGTAAAAACTATTTAAAGACACAAAAGAACTGCAATTTAAATTCAACAGCCACGTGGATGTTTGGTGAATATTTATTATAGGCGGGCAATACCTATAGTATATATAGCTGATAATCAAGAGTTCTATGCTTTAAGCAATTAATTTCAGAAATAGTTTTTACTTTTTTTTTTATATGTAAGCAATAGCTAAGCTTACCTGAGAGGAATACAGTAACGTATGTACGTATACTTTTTCAACTTTATTAACATACAACTACTTTATCCCAACGCTTTAATAAAAACAATCAAATAAACACAACTCAGTATTTTAGGATTATAAAGCAATCTAATCAAGTCTCAACATTCTGCTATAGTTTATCTGAATGTGATTACAGTATATTATATGCAACCACTTACTTTCCAAATTTAAATCCAATCGGATAATTCACATTGCCGCTATGCAAGTTAGCATTTTCTATGGTTCCAAGCAAAAATGCCTGTCTGCTTGATTGTGTGAAAGTCAAAAAACTATAGATGGCGGAACAATTTGCTATTAGCAGTTTGAGAGAATTCCCAAATTAGGCAAAGAGTATCTTACTGTCGGACTTTAGCGTTTGTCTGGTATTTAACTAATGAAAGAAAATCATTCAGATAAAAGCTTACATCTGCAAGAGTATATCAAATTCTGTATGCCGATGGTTGCCTCTCTTTATACCCGCTACACATAATGTATAAGGGTATAATAACTTTGTACCAACCGAAAATGTATATTATATAGGTATATTCTAAATCAGCATCAACATCCAAGTCGATAAAGCCATGTCCGTCTGTCCGTCTTTCTGTCAGTCCGTATGAAAACCTATATCTCAGAGACTATAATAGCTAGAGCTACCAATTTGGTATTAATATTTGTTATTATTACACTCAGATCAAGTTTATTTTTGATTTTGGACACGCCCACTTTCGGTTCCGTTTTGGTAAAAAAATATAACTACCAAACCGCAAATGATTTCATTAAATTTGGTTGAGATCGGATAATAAACAAATAAGTTATATAAGAAATAGTTAAAATGTACTCATTAGGGAGCCATTTACTGAAATCGCTTTGGTCAGGTGGGTAGCAGATATATCACAGTCGGTCGCGCTCGACTGTAGCATTCATACTAGTTTTTAAATAAACATAAACGTCTGACTCACTACGAGGCTCCGTCATGACGGTCTTATTTTAGCTGCAATCTTGCAGACCTTCGAACTGTCAGCCACCTCACGGATCCAATCCATTTGCCAGCCAACTGTCTTCATCCCCACTAGTGACCCCATTTTGGTTATAAGTCAATGAAGCCATGGTAAACCTATTCCAAAGTCGCCACCCAAAAAATCACCGCGCATGGAACACACTTGAAAATGCAAAGTGAATGGTCAAATCAAGCAGGTAGTAGCGAATAGAGGTTGGTGGCAAAGAGAACGGGAGTAAGTACGGGACAGCGAGAAGCGGAGATACACAAAGTAAACACTTTAAATGCGATTGCTGTCATACTTGATGGCTGGCACAGACAGAGTGGGATGGTGAACAACAACGGGGCGTTGGAGGAGCATTACCTCAAACTTTCAGGCTTGAAACAGCACGTGGCTATTCCCTGGGGAGGAGCAAACGCCAAAATACCTACAGTTGTCCCTCCTCCTGTCGCTGTTCTTCCTCCCTGGCCACCTGGCAATGTCACCAATACGATTTACGACCATTATTCAATCAGTATGACTGTTTGTCACTTTGTGTGCAACGTGCCACCTTCTGCTAAACTTTTTTCTTGCCCGTTGCCCATTGTGTATGAAGGTGTGGTATAAGGGGTTGGAGCGCAGAGCGCAATGTATCGGCCCTGCTGCGAGTTTGGGTTAAAGTCAACTTGACGCCGTCCTGTCTGTTGCATTGTGGCAAAAGCATTTGCCAGTCGACAAGGACAACAACGTGGGCGGTGGGCAGCGGGGAAAGTAGCCGGTAGACCGACGAGAAGAGGCTAGGATGAAAGAGGTTTGTGGAGCTACACTATAGCCGGCGTCGCAGTCAGTCAACGTTGACGCGCGCGTTTTTAATGCATTCTTATGTCATTTTTTGCACTGCACTCGAATGTCATTTCTTTTGTGTGCCTGTGCGTGAATGAGTGGGTGTGTTTGGGTGAGTGTGGCATACTCCAGTCCAACATCATTTTTTTACATTGCTGGGTGCACAGCGACTCCTTGCTGCTGCTGTTGTTGGTGTTCTTTTTGTTATTGTGGTTGTTGTTGTTTCACTTTTCATTCATTTTTATACTTTTAGACGGTAGACACGGTGTGGGAGAAATGCAGCTTGGTAGGATTGCAGCCAGGAGTGTTGGCGTCGTCAAACTTGAAATTGTGGGCGCATTTCATTCATGTTGACAAAAGGGTTTTTGTGCTCCCCAATTTGGACGTATGGCAATTGTTCTTGTTCGTGTTGTTTTTGTTGTTGTTTTAGCTGTTGCTGCCTCGCTTCTCCCGTTATTTTACTTCTTATTGCTCCCTTTTTATTTTGAAGAGTTGATGCTTGCGCTTTTGTTGCCAGCCATTGTTGGTGGCCAGCAACAACATATGACACGTTATTTGGGTTGTATGGATGTGGGTGTAATAGCACGCGTGGTCTTATGCAGAATGGCAAATGAAATGACAACAGCTTTGGATTAACTTGGTGGTTTAATTCAGTTCGATTGAGTTGTGAATTTCCCCTTGGTCGATTTTATATGCACCTATGTTTCAGTATGGATAAAGGACGCATTAAAAGAAGCTTTCTATGCGTGCTTTAAAATATTATGTAGCTCCGAATTGGTCTTACTCTAAATCATTTGCGGCCTACAACAACTCGATCAGGCTCGTAATATTATTATGGACTATATGGGCGGACATGACTAGTTCCAGTCACCTTTTGTCTGATCAAGAAAGAACATATGTGGGACTTGGGTATAAAGTGCTTGTTAAAAGTCATAGTTGTTGTGCAAAATACACGATAGTTTTAATGTTAAATGGTTTTATTTCGATATATTTCAATGTAGATTCTTAATATAAGTTAGTTCTTTAGATTAGTCTTTAAGTCGTCATTGCTAATCTTTTTAATCTTTAATATGATCGTTTATTGATTGATTGATACATCTACGTCGTTGCCAGATCATTCCAACACATACATATATTTACAAATTGCATACAACACAATACAATGTAATTTATATTCAATTGATTTTATTATTTCATTTTTATATATTTTTTTCAGCAGTCATTAGTTACAACTTAGTTTTACAGCGCCATCAAAATCGTAATAAACAAATTCTCATTTAAAAACTACTTAAGTCTAATATTGTATTCAAATTTAGAAAAATTAATCCAAACACGTTACTTCATTAGAAAGATAATTGGCAACAGTAAATTCTCTACGAATAGTTCAGTCACCTATTGCATATTCACTTTCACACACAGGCAGGCATGAAATAATTATTAATCTACGTGTATGCAAAATAAACAGTTGGAGCTTAAATAACTACTTTTCTTTATTTGTTCATTCTCCATTCAAAATGATCAAAAGTAGTATAATAACTTTGAGCATATGTACATACATATGTAATATTACACTATGAAACAATTTTTAGGGTACTTTAAGTTGATGTAATTCTGCGACTTGTGGCTGAAAAAGGACAAAAATTAGGCTCATTTTAATATTTTATTCGATTTCAAAAATCATTTTTTTGGTAGGGGTATTTATTTAGGTGAAAGAATTATTTGGTGGTTGGTTCTCAATCAATCCTGAGCAAGAATATATATACTTTGTAAGTCAAGCGATTAGAGTTATTATAGCTGTTAACAAATACATGAACAATTTTATTATTTCAGTATCATTCCATAAAAGAAACAATCGGAGGAGATTGAATGCAAAACATTTAACTGATTTGGGTGCAATAATTAAGCATATTATCAACGAATTTAGCGCGCCTAGCTCTTATAGTCTCTAAGATCTAGGTTTTTTCAGGCAGACATCATAAGAAATATATAAAGTTAATGTGCATTTGTTCTGCCTGTTGAAAATCGACCAATAAGTCATATACAGGGTCCGCCACGTAACTTTTTATACCCTTCGACCATTGAAAATGGTCAAAAAAGGGTATACTAACTTTGTGCAAATGTATGTAACAGGCATAAGGAGGCGTGGGAGACCCCATAAAGTATATATATTCTTGCTCAGGATCACAAGCCGAGTCGATTGAGCCATGTCTGTCTGTCTGTCTGTCTGTCTGTCTGTCTGTGTGAACGCACAGATCTCAGCTATTATAAAAGCTAGAGTTACCAAATTTGGCAGAAAGACTCCTGTATCCTATAAGCAGATCAAGTTTAATTCAAATGTTAGGTGCCACGCCCACCGCCCCCACAAATCAATAATTTAATTTTTGAACTCAATTTGTAAGCGCTGTATAAAAGATACAACTTTCTGAGTTTAACATATACTAAGCTGATTGAAATATCTACGTAGTGTCCAAATCACAATCCGGTCGAACAATAAACACAGAAGTTATTTAAGAAAGTATGAGAATAAAATCAAGTGCTTGTGTCAGCTAACAAGGAAGGCGGGCGGGCGTGAAGCGCGAGCGTCATCTGTTGGAAATAATTTTAATGCATGTGTATATGTATATGTGTATGAATTTAACAAATTAAACTACACGGGAACATAGGTCGAAGGGTATCCCACTGTCGCGTTTGGCGCGACTGTTGCTCTCGTTTTTTTTAAAACAGTGCGCACAAGATCGATCGTAACGTTGGCTGTGTAGCACGGAGCGCCGTCTTGCTGTAACCAAATGCTGTCCAAGTCCTCCTCTTCGATTTCCGGGAAGAACCAATCCGTTAACATGGCGCGGTAGCGTTCGCCATTGACCATAACGGCGGTTCCTGCCGCATTTTCGCCTCACGCACACTCTCGGCCACAGCAGCGATATTACCGGCAGTACGCACTTTTTTTGGTTTCTCACGCGTTGGTTTATCAATAATTCCGTGCGTAATTTTCGCACACATTCTGCAACATTACCATAATTATATTTTAACGCGTTCCTCAATCGTATACACAACCATTTTCGTTCAGCGGAAGGATAAACTTTCTGTCAAATCAGATGTAACATCAGAGTTACCACACTCAAAATAACCACTAGTTCACAAAAAAAATGTTAGATGGCGGACCCTGTATGTACATCGATCCGTCTCAATCAGCCTAAGCGTGTAACAATATGAAGCATGTGCAGCATCACAAAAGTAAGAGACTAGTTTAAGTTACAACAGGCGAACAGACAGGAGGACGGACATGGCTACAACGACTTTACTGTTTATTCTTACTAGTATATTTTTAGTCTCTCAAATTTCTGTCCAAAGTTAATATAACGTATTCAACGGTATTAACGACTCGATTAAAAAATATATTTAATAAAGAATTAACGAAAACAATTGGAGTGTGTTAAATACAACAATGGATAACAAAGGCTACCTTTGGCATGGTTCTATATCCATATACATATTGCAGGTTCTTATATCCACCGACCGTTCCTATATTAAAGATATATAACGGTGCAGATTACAATATTATGACTTACTTTGATTGGTACTGATAAGTTCAGTTATTTCTAAAATCAGAACTGGTCTTCATACAAAAGCGTTCATTTCGACCGATTGTTCCTATGACAGATGCATATATGTTATAGTGATATATAGAAAAAATTCGATTTGATTGCAATTTCTTGATAAATTGAAAAAATCGGCCGATTGTTCCTATGGGAGCTATATGTTATATTGATATATAGAAAAAAATTAGATTTGGTACATTTGGTTGCAATATCTTGATAAATTTAAAACATCGGACGATAGTTTGTATGGCAGCTATACGATATATCGGTGCGATCCGGCTCGTTCCAAATTATGTACAGAGTGCAGTAATGAGAAGCATGTGTACCAAGTTTCATTAAGCATTAAAACTGAGGGACTAGTTTCCGTTGCAACATAAGGACAAAAGGACAGAGCTAGTTTGATTTCTCTGCTGATGCTGATTTTAAATATATATATACTTTATGGGGGTGGTGGTCGGAGATGTCTCCTAAAGTGCGTTTCAAACTCCTGGCCAAAATTGATATACCTTCTACAAGGGTATAAATATTTTACAAACCGTCACACGTAGGAATTGAACCCGGGACATAGTAGTCCGTCACTCTAACCACTAAGTGCCACACTGCCTGAGCATTACCTAAACATACTATGCAAATAACAGGTCACTCAATAAGTTTCCGGACTCTCATAGAAAAACACATTTTTTGGCCAAATTAAAAGTTACGCATCAAAATATTTACCATCTAAGGTCAAACAATCATTCCAACGTTTCTCAAACTTTTCGATTCCATGCTTTAAAAAATAATTAATTTTTTGACTCAAAATGAGCTTCAGCTCATCTTTTTGAGATCTGCGAAGAGCCAATGCCAATAGCTTAGTGGACTATGTCATGGAGTGTAAGGCCAATAATGTTGACCGTGTTTGGGGTTCAATTGCTGATTGGGAAATAATTTAGTTGTTGTTTTTCATTATTTCCCATTAAATATTTTAAAAGCTCAATAACATTAAAGAGGAACGCCGAAGGGTAGGCGTTTATGTCATGTTTTTGGTACGCAAAATACATATGTAATTACAACTTAGTTTTCTTTCGTTGGTATACAACAGAAACTCCAAATCGAATTGTACATATCGTATATGCGTACAATCATGTGTGTTGAAGTGGGACGCCAATACATACATGTGGATATGTAGACATGTATGTATGGGCGTCCCACTTGCAACTTCATAACTTTAACTGGGCTTATGATCGCTGTTATGTTCTAGCATTCTAATTGCAAAATATTGAGAGCAAAACAAAATAACAACATCAAATAGGAATTATATTGAACTTGCAGAATCATAACAGACAAAATACGGAAAGAGAGACGGCATTGAAGAATGCATTGTATTAATAAAAATATAAAAATAAAAATAGTAAAATTTATTAATAAATAATTATTATTATTTATAACTATTATAATTTAATTGTCTTTCATATTGCATAAATATATGTTAAAACAAAATAATGAAAAACTATTTTTTATTGAAATTTAATTAAATAATCTAATTTGTATGTAGCGGCTGTATTACAGCCCGCTTGCCTGTAACTTTACTTTTAGTTTATTAGAATAAAAAAATTATAATAATTTTTTTGCAATAATTTTAGAATCGCCGTCCGCCACTCTATCCACTCGGCCATTGCCTCACTTCTATAGCCCTCCGGCAAAGCTGCATTGTGAACCAATTCTGTTACCATACAATGCAAATAAGAAGTTTAAAATGCAGTGTGTCTGACGCGAGATGTGAACTTCGGTATGCTTGCGTAAATTAGGTGTGCTTAAGAATATATGTTCAAAATGAGTTTAATTCGTTTCATATCTTACTTATACTATTTATATTCCGATCGTAATGAAATTTTCACAAAACGTCCGTAGCAAGGTACATATTTGTCATCAATGATATACAACTTTGGTTGTTAAGTTTAAATTGTAGCTTCTAAATAATTATTACTAATATACAGAGGTGAGAAGTGGCGTGTCTTTGAGACACATACATGAACGTGGTCACTAAATTTGATAGCTATAGCTTTTAAAGATTCTGAGATCTAGGCGCTCATGCAGACGAACAGATGGACAGACATACATAGTTCAATCGACTTTGCTATTGATGTTGATTCAAAATATATTCAGATTGTGGGATCAGAGATGCCTCCTTCTGCCCTTTACGCACATTTGCGTTCAGACAAACTCAAAAGACCACGCTTTTTTTTTAAATCATGGCCTTAAAACTTTTACAGCTTTGAGTATAACATATAATAGGGTCAGAGATGTTTTGTTTCAACAAGAGTATAATGAATAATATTTTTACAAGACTTTAATATATCCAAAGCATATTCCTGTATCAAATAAATGTTTGTCACAATCTTAATTGAAAACACAGTTAAGATTAAGTGTCATTTTAACATGGAACTTAAAAATAAACTTGCATTCAAGAGGCCGATTATATGTGCGAAATTTATTTGTATTTGCATAAAAATTAATTCCCGGAAAAATGTCACAGTATTTTGCAAGTGCGATTACGAATGAACTCGCCAGTAAATGATGTGCGGCATTTTAATTAGGTACAAAGCGGGGAAAACTAATTGAATTGCACACGCAGGCGTCGGAGAAAGTGAACGAGGTAGAGGAAAGAGTAATTTACGTTAAAGAAAAATGGGAACTTCAAAGATGACTTTTTGATTCAAAGGCTACAGAGACGCACGAGCAAGCGAGTCCTGTGGCAGCGCCTGCAAGGCATACAAATTAGTTTCTCTGGCACTGGGAAATTTTGGCAAGAGCACACTGGAACAAATTCACTGTGTTTGGCACAAAGTTTAAAAATAATGCTTGAAAGCTGAGTTTCAATATAACTTAACATCTAAGCATTTTAAATAAATGTGGAAACTTTGAAGTCAATAAGGACATTCCCACAACCATATCCCCATTTTACTATTTTACACCTATCAAGCATTTTTTATCTTTAATAATAAATGTTAAGTTATATTTATTATTAATTAGAGCTATCTTCATAAAACTTCATGAACTTGTAACTAAATTTATTACATTCCCTTTACAAATAATATGCACGTACAATTTTATCAAATTCGGACTGCAATAAAAGTAAAACAGTAATTGTCGTTTACTTTTCCCAATTAATTAAAGTCAGTCAACTAAATTCTATAGCTTTAAGAGTAACAATTAGTTAGAAATAGAGATTTTTCTAAAAAAGTTTGATATATTTTATTGAAAATTAAAATTGGTAATTGTCGACTGTATAAAAAAAAAGGAATTCGCCCAGTGTAGAGACATAGAAAAAGAGGGGAGTGACCGTATGAGCTTAAGAGAGAAAGAGAGATGTATGTCGAAAATTTCCGCAAACTTTGGGTAACGGAAAAAATTAAAACATCATCATATCGTGCACTGAACCACAAAAGTCAACGAGAGTTGACTTCGGCTTAGTCTCCGATTCGCAGAGACACTCTTCCACTCTTGTTCACTGTCTGTCTGGGCTAGTTATTTACCGTCTATGTCTGTTGAGTTTCAATTTGCTTTTCGGCTTCGCCTGTCACTTCAAGGCCTGCCAACGAGTTCATATGAAAAACATTACGCATACGCACGGTTGCACAATTTTAAATAGCACGCATAAGATTCGCCCCGACAACGCTGAAGCCGCCTTTGGTGTGGCTGAATTTTTTTGACTAACTAGCCGTGTTTTCAGCTTTGCGAACTTCGTGCGTATTTGCTGCCTCTTTGTCATCTCTTTGACCCGAAGTTTGCCAAGCTATTAGGGCTCAAGGGAAAACCCAGGCCGTGTAACTTGACTTGGTTTTTAAAATACGGAAGGCAATTGGCTGCTTCTTGGTTTTATAGGTGCTCTTGTTGCTATTCCTTCTGTTGTTTTTGTGCTTCAGGTAATTCGCAAATAATCAAGAAAGTTTTCGTATTAATTTGTTGAACGCACTCACCTCAATTTATGCAGACCACGTAAAATTTGTTGGAATACGAGTATACCTAATTCTGAATTTGCTTCTTGGCAGAGATGAGTTTGTTATACCCTTGCAGACGTTATATTAATTTTAACAAAAAGCGTTCAACGCACTGAAATCCCCGATCCTTAAAGTATTTAAATACAAGTCCGTCTTATTTCTACAATTTTATATAGGTCCAAACGAACCGGATCGATCTGATAGATCGCATATTTGACATAGATCTTAGTGCTCAATATTTTTCCATAAAATAAAGGAGTATCTAAACTTCGTGCCAATGGAAAATAAATGCCATGGCCCCACAAATTATATTACTGATCAGCGTGAACTATACTGCATCCTACAATATAATATATATTCCTATAATAGTTCTATAGTATGTTATATTATTAAACGTATTCATTGACAACTAAATAAGCTGAATCCTACTTGTGTTGTATATTATATTTTATATTTGAACTGAATGAATAAAGTAAATAAGTTAGTAATCTTAAAAGTCAAATACTGTCTAACTTTGATTAGCACTGATAAC
This sequence comes from Zaprionus davidi, assembly GCA_018903715.1. Lineage (NCBI taxonomy): Eukaryota > Metazoa > Arthropoda > Insecta > Diptera > Drosophilidae > Zaprionus > Zaprionus davidi. The sequence goes on from JAEIGL010000031.1 coordinate 121,990, forward strand.
TACTGTTATTTCGATTGGTCGATTGTTCCTTTGACAGCTGAAATCCAAATCAGAATACTATTGCATATATGTTATGCAATAGTATTCTGATTTGGATGACATTTTACAAGAGTTTATTAATATTGAAAACCCCGATAAAGTAAATTTGGTTGCAATATCGTAAAAAATAACAAAAATCGGTCAAAAGTTTATATGTCAGCTATGCGATAAATCAATCTGCCCCGTTACGACTTATGTATTTACAGCGAACACCAATGTGTGCCAAGTTTCATAAAGATAGCTCTAAAGCTGAAAAACTTTCCTGAGCTTGCGTTGCAATCGATAGACAGACTGACATAGCTGGCTTGATGCTGATTTTGAATATACCTTATGTCCAGAAAGTTTCAGAAAATTGTAAATGAAACGAAGAACCTATAATTTTCATCAATATTTATTTGTCGCCTTCAAAATATGCTCCTTCTAAGGCGAAACACATGTGCTATCTCTTTATCCAATCATTGAAACCCGAAATCGCCTTTAGTTCTCTCTGCGAATTCTCTTTTTTGGACTCAATCGGGGCGAAATGAGTTCCACGGAGTGGTGACTTGAGTTTTGGAAAAGAAAAATCGCATGTGGCCAAATGTACTGAATACAGTGGGTAATCGATGGTATTGAACGAGTCTTTGGTTTTATAATCGTTCGCAACTACAGCTCGGTACGATGGCACAATTAGCTGGAACAAGCCGAGCATTGGCGCGTCTGATGCCCAATTTAAATCGTGCCCAGTCAAAATCAAACGAGCTGTTTTACGGCCAATGTTTTGCTTACGTGCTATCTCTAACACTCGCATGACGATTTTCGAGCACGATTTGCTTTACTTTTTTGTTGTTATCATCAGTGGTAAACGTCAAAGGACGACCGGAACGAAGCATGTCTACCACGCATTCCACGAGCCTGAGACTTGGGTTTTCGATAGAATAGATTCACCATAAGCCTAATATTCGCATTCGATTCACATGCACATGAAATTTGGTTCGAAATACAAAATTTGATGCAAATATTTTGTTCAATATTTTTTTTCATTGTAAAAATCGCAAAACACTCCTGAGGTCGACTCATTTCAGCAGCTGCTGTAAACAAACTGCTTTACAGATCGCTCTAATTTTTAGCAAAGTAAAAAAGGACAGTGCTATCAACTTAACAAAAGCAGAAAGCGTAGAAAATTTAGCGAGGTCAGTTTAAATGACAATTTCTGGAAACTTTCTGGCCATAATGTATATAGTACATACACTTTATAGGGTCCTTAAATGCGTTGCAAATTTAATATTCCCTCGGCAGCCGTATAACAAGTAAGGAAGCTACAGAGTGTAACAAAATGAGTTCTTAAATATGTAAATTCTATATTATGGGAATGCATGAGTTTTTAAATAATTTGCTTCTACTCCCATTTTATATGTAAATGCGAATTCGTCAATAATTAATATGCGACTCCATTTGCATTTCGACAATTAGCTTAAGATGAGATATATCTGTTATACCTGCAGGCGATATGGAAGGTATAAATAATGCGACGAGAATTTACAACCGGGAGGCAGTATATGTTATTCCTGTTCAGCTTTTATTGCTGCCTGTGCAGAAATCAAAACCCATTTCCCAAAGGCGCCTCCAATCTGTGGCCCCAATTTGTACTGCCATCATCCAATTGAGATATACCCACTGACGAGCATATACGCAACATATGTATGCATGCATGGTATAGAGCGATACACAAATACAGATTTACAGATATACTACAAATGCTTTACGTGTCCTTTGCAATTTTCTCATACATCAATTTTCATATGCTTTCACTCATACATATTGTGCAATATTGTCTGGTATATTTGCAACGCTTTCCTTTTGTGCGCATTTTACGCACGATTTCATTTACATTTGTTCGGCTTACGTTTTTTTTTCGGTTCGGTCTTTCCTTTTTTTGCCTTTTTGTTTTCTGTTTCGAATTCTTCACTCCACCAGTTTTATCAGTATTAATAAAAACGAATTAAATCTCAGCTGCAAAGAATCTTATTGTACTCGGCACATTTATAAATTGATTGACAATCGGTGGGCGTTACCTCCCCTTTCACAGAAAACCTGCCAGAGTGAAGTGGAGTGGCGTCGAGAAAAGGACAACTTAACATATGAGTACTCAGAGTGAGTTTGTTGTAAACACAATCACAAAAAAATGAAATCAGAAAAATATTGAGGCACTCACATATTATACTCGTACGTAGAATGTGACACGACCAAGGCATCTGTGTCAGTACTTGCGAAGGTCTTGCAAGTCTTTATTATTTTTGGATATGGTCAAATTAGGGAATAGGTTGTTTAAATGAACTATGTTTTTGAAATAAATTTGATATACGCACAGTTTACAGCAACCCTCAAGTCAAATTTGGAGTCTCTTGCTTCTATAATAGCGGAGATCATGACGTTCAAACAGTCAGTCAGACGGATATGACTCAATCAGTTAGTTTATCCGATTTTGACCATTTTTAATGGTTAAAGGGTATAGAAACAAACACAAGAGCTGCAGTGTGCTTTTTGTGCTTTTATGCATTTAAATTTATTTACGGGGCGGAAGGAAACGTGGCCAAAATCAAAAATAACTTGATCAGCGTGCAATACTAACACACATATTGACACCAAATTTGATAGCCCAAACTATTGTAGTCTCCGAGATTAAGGCTTCTATTCGGCCGGAAGGACAGAAAGACGGACATGGCTATATCGGATCGGCTGCTGAATCTGAGATTCCGATTATATGTATGTATATTTTCGGCTATAATATCCTTCTACCCTATGGATAGCAGGTATAAAAGACTTCATTTGTTCATGTTGGTTGCGGGCATCAAACCGGGTACGACTGGCCTTCTTACAGTCCGTGACTCAGTCGACTGTCATAATAACAAGTGGGATTCGAATTCTGATCGATCTACTTTTAGTTCTAGAAATGATTTATTGAATATCTTCCTTTTTAATTTTCCTAAAACGTCTGCGATACTATGATGGTTGTGTGTGTCAATAAAACGATGTACCATTATGTTTATATCGACTTGACTGTTGATCCTGATATCTATATATAAAAAAATTCGATGTAGTACATTTGGTTGCAATATCTTGACAAATTGGCCCATAGTTTGTATGGCAGCTCGGCTCCGACTTATTTACAGCGAGCTGCAATATGAAGCATGTGTGAAAAGTTTTTCAAGATAGCTCTAAAACTGAGAGACTAGTTTGCATTGCAACAAACCGTCCACACGGACATATGAACAACCACAGAAGGCTAGTTCGATTTCTCTGTTGATGCTGATTTAGAATATATATAGTCTAGGGGTCGGAGATGTTTCCTAGATGCGTTGCAAACTCCTGGCTAAAATTAAAATTCCCTCTTAAAGAGTAAAAAAATTCGTGTGTATAGAAAAGGAGAGTAAAGACACAGCTCGCGCTAAGCGCTGAACGACGTCATGGATTACAGTTTGTAAAATATGTAAAAATTCTGTATTTATAGTCCGACTAGGTTGTCATTTGGAAGATATTTGCGCATATAATATCTTTATGTAAGCAATAGCAGAAAGTTGTAACTTAAGAAGTTTTGTTAATAATAAGAGAAATTACCCCAATTTTCCGATTTGCGTGGGCCGTGGGCGTCCGCAACGCGTTCTTGTGATACGTTTGACACAAACTTATAATACCCTTTAACCCTATTAGGGGTAGCCGGTAAAAAAATGTATGGTCTATCATATTTGTCAGAATGAGTGTGTGAAATAAGAATAAGCCATATATATCTCGGCATATCGTCCGATATATATCATTTCAAGATATTACAACCGGATTTTCAACGAACCATTTTAACATATAGCTAAAATATATACAATTTACCCAAATGAGTGCATGTGTATGAAGTTCATACTTCTTTTCGAAAAAAGTCAACTTATCATTACCAATCAAAGTTATGCAGTAATCAATCTACCCATTTTTTTTTAAATTTAAAGTCTAAAAGAATTTTAACATATATCTCCCGTGATCAGAGTTATAACAAAATAACTGTAAATGAATGCCTAATGTAATGTAGTTCTTTAAAATTGCACAACTAGTACAGGAACAATAGGAAAACATTAAACACCTGCAATGGTATAAGATATTCGGCATTGCGAAGGTAATCTTGCTTTTCGATGAGCAGATTTTGGTTGTTTTGTTGTATTGTACTATCTATGGCACGAATAACTGTGATGTAATTGAACTGTGAAATATAGAGAATGGCAGTCAGTGCAAATCGTGCAATAATCACATCGTCTCTGAATATCCTAAAATAATTACGATGCATGTAAAGTCTTCGCTGATGATTCTGGTTGAAATATATTATTCAATTAACCGATAATTATGCTTCAATAAAATCCATTACACCCAAAATATGTGCGCTGCAGGAATAACATTTTGCCAGAAAATAAAACTCAATTTATGGCAGTCCCAAACCGAAAACTATCCTCTACTGAATCCTATCTGATTTTCGACTCTGGGTTTTGGTTCATTGGTTATGGGGCCTGTGGCAAACATTTTAAAATGATTGAAAAATATTATTCTATCATTGACAGCTGCGGCGTTGCATATTAATTTGGGCGAACACACACACACTCACACGCATATGTATCTGCCCACTGAATTCGGAGAATAACAACAAACAATCAACCACAGTTGGGTTTTTGAATTACTTCGGCAGTTAACGTCGAATGGGTGCATGCAGGAAGGCATGGAAATCGAGCTGGTCTCTAATTTAGTTATGCGGTAAACGAAAATCCATTTAGCTTTATTTATCACAGTTAAATTGGCAAAATGCATAACAATTATTCGACACATTTCTGCGCAGAATAGTTATTCGAAACTCTACACGAATTTTGATGTGCACTTTGACGATTTGCATCATCACTAAATGAGTTGAGATATTAAATAGATAATCGATGAATTACAAAAGGGACACTAGAGCTGTTCATAGATTGAAGTAAGAGTGGCAAACATAAATTAAAGCATGAGCAACAACTATGGGGAGAGGCAGAGCCGCGACGTCAAACATCTTTCAACTACATATATCTGCATGTTCTGCTATGCGCTCGTATTATAATTTCTTTTTTATAGACTTTGAAAGCTATGGCCTCCAAATTTAGTTGCAATCTGTCTGATTATTGTACGCATATCAAGTTTTTTTTAACGTGGGCAACGCTTTTAAAATAAATATTCCTGTTGCACATGTAAGTATATCATTCGTTCATTGAAAACTGACTATATCATTCATTAATTTAACTTTATTGCTACCTTATACTTACGCATATTTCGCTGACCATAAGTCTACATACGTAGGTATATGGATATGTATCCACTTTCTTTCCGATCAATAAACATTGAAATAATTAAATTTATCCCTCTTTATTGTTCCAAAAAGTGCTGGTTGCGCCCTGCTGCCAATCTTCGTCGTCGACACCATAAGGCAGGTATATTATTGTGGATTACACTCGTGTTTACCTTTTTTCATTGTTTAAAAGTCGCACTTTCACCTATTGATTATTATAAGCAATAATAAAACAAATTCTCGAAGGCCGAAATCTCGAATAAAAACCGCAAAAGACTTACCTTCACAATGATATATATGCGGTGATCCTTTATTGCCCTTGAGCTTATCACCCTTTTTGTCTTATCAGGAAAGTGTACTACAAGGACAACAACATATTTAGATGCAGTTAGCCCCGCTAGGGGGTAAGCATCAATTACCTGACTGTAAGAGAGAATCATAATGAAAAACAAGTTTTAAAGCCCGCGCACAATCTGTGCAACGCCAAGCCACAAAACCGAATGTAAACCGCCAGCGACACAAGCAGCAGCAGCGGCAGAGTTGAAACTGTGTGTCGGAGGAAGAGGCGGTGAAATCGGACAATGTGCTTGACAACCATATCCAAACGCGCTCAACTCGATGACCCCAATAGAAATAAAACGCAAAACGCACCCTTGGCAACAATGTGCCGCCTACTGCTCCCTTTGCCGCCAGCGTTATTCTACCACCTTTGGTAAGCTAAGCCCAAAGCACAGCTGGTTGCAGGGTAAAAAAGTGTCGCATGGTGCATTTATTTTTGGTCCTTTAGCTTTGTTCCGTCACACTGCAGCGCATTGTCCCTTCCCCTCCTTATTTTTGTTGTTTTCGGTGCTTATTGCTTTGCTTTTGCTTATCTTGTTGTTATACGCTTTCAGAGGGTATATTCATTTTGGCCAGGAGTTTACAACGCACGTTAGCAGACATCTCAGACCACATAAAGAATATATATTCTGAATCAGCATCAACAGAGAAATCGAACTTTCCCCGTCCGGCTGTCCGTGTGTCCGTCTCTTGTAACGAAAAGTAGTCTTTCAGTTTTACAGCTATCTTGATGAAATTTTGTATATATGCTTCATATTGTTACGCGCTGTATCTAAGTCGGAACGAACCGGACTATCGGTCAGTTTTTGTTCTTTGTGAAAATATTGCAACCAAACTTAATACCTCGGAATTTTTCTTTCATATTTAATCTGCGTATTCAATTTCTTTGGAATCAGACTTCTATAACATATAGCAGCAATTGGTATAATCGGCCGAACTGAAGGTTTTTGTATGAAGACCAGTTCTGATTTTCGAAATAACATTAATATAGAAACAATAGATATAAAACCCTGAAAGGGGATAGAACCTTCGGCATGCTAAAGGTAGCGTTCATTCTTGTTTTTGTTTGCTTTCATAGTCCTTTATTGCCCTTTGGTCATTCCATCTGGTTTGCATTGTTTCGTCCGCGTTCCACTGATGCAGCTTCAATTGATTGCTCGCGCGGTTTTGCTCCGCTCTTCAAACTTGGCTATGCACAGAACGTCGATAAATTTAACACACCACTTAGCCTTGCTCACACACATATGCCACACACTTGCACGTTGACAATTCAATTTGCCCAGCCGAGACAATTGCATTTTGTGTCTGGGCCACAATCGAAGCTGTAATGCTCTGTGCACCAAAATGGGCTGGCTTTGAATTATAAGCCTAGTTGCTTCGCATGCACACACACACACACACACATACTCACACACGCACACACGCACACACACATGCACATGCACTATAGAATTGTCATATCAACGACTGAGCCGCAACGCAGCAGCTCGAGCTGTTGGAACTGTCCGGCTGAAACTGCAGCTCAATGTCGCCTTACGTTAATTGCATCAAATGGGCACAGCTCCAAGTGCGGCTTCTCTCTCTCTCTCTCTCTCTATGTCTGTCTCTCTTTCCTTTGCGCTCAGCCTAATATGCTAATTACACTGCAGGCAATTCCCTTATGTGTGTGTGCATGTGTGTATGTACTGCAATGCGTTAGCTCGTTCATTTTTGTTGGGATTTCGGCCAGGTATCAGTTGGATTCTCGTCTGGTCGCATCATTCGGTCGCCTATCCGGAGTCCTTCTGTGTTTGTCCCTAAGCCGCTTTTGTGAGTTATTTCTTACCTCACCGCTACCCTTTGTTTGTGTCTAGCAGCTGTGTCTGTCTAATTAATTATACTTTTCAATTGTATCGCAAACAACGACAATGACATTTGCAACTACACCAGACGCAAACAGATTCAAACACACACACACATACACAAGTCCGTTAACCCCTTTCACTTCGAGCTAACTCGTCGCCATGGCATACTTTTTCGGTGGGCGTCGCAGGTTTCTCGCGATAAGAGCGAAAGGCCCTTCGAGCGACATTTGCATACCGGGTAAAGAAACATTTATCTGGACTGCTTTGCGGGGCCACTAAGTAAAGGGAAACTTGCCTAAAATCTTGATGTATATTTAAAATTTGAATATACACCCTTGGCTGTTTAAAATGGTCAAAATCAATAAATATTACATTCGAAAAGCCGGAGGATTCAAAACTCCCAATAAAATTTGAACAAAAAAATTCGATATAAATCGAGCAAAATAAAGTTAAAATAAAAACAGACGAACGTCCGACAATAAGATACACTTTGACCGATTTTAGAATTTGTAATTCCCAATAAAAAATTCTGTTTATGTAAAATTAACTTGTGTGCTTAAAATCCGATCGGATTGAATTTTGCGATCGGATTGCATTGTATATGACCAACGATAGTTTGTCTTTCTGGTTAGACATTTTAAATGATCATTTAATTATCTGCATATCCAGCTGTAATTTAAAAACCTGTGAGACATGATTAAAAGTCACCGTCGCGCACAATATTTTGCAACATTAAATATAAAACTTGATTTGCGCCGAGCATATAAGAACCTTCATGCCAAATTATGGTGTCTCCAGCTTTTATAGTCGTAATAGCTCAGATCTGTGTGTTCATCTGGTTTGACGGTCTATTTCCCCTTGAATTCATAAAGACTACATCAAGCATTTTTTTAGAGGAGGTTAACTAACTTACGTTATAATTGGAAATTATGATTCTCAGATTTTCCTGAAAGAACTCTTGAGCCGTGTAACCTCTAATTATTTTCAAACATTTGATAACCGCCTCATAAATTTTATTTTCTAATAAATCCCGCTGTCTGGCTTAATATTGTGGTACAGAAATAGATGCTCTGTAAACAACAAATGGCCCACAGGCAGTAATCCCATAGAAATATCAATAATAACAATACAAACGATTACAACAATAATTCTGTCTGGCCTAATTACGCAAAGATCTCAACGCACAATAGCAATAAATATTATATTGACAAATCAAGATGTTTTTATCTGTTATTGGCTTGGCAAACAAACGGAATTCTGAACACTCACGCCCACTTGCACATAAATATAATAGTAAGTTGTCGAGCACTCAGCGAACAAAACGAACCAAGCATAACAAAAGGAATAGGAACCCAAAATCGAAAGCAAAATCACTTCATTATGTGGACCTCTAATAATATCATTAATCTTCAAGGAAAAATCGAAAAAGGCCAGCGCTCCATTCACAGCTAATAAATGTATTTCCCCCCTTCGCAATGGCAACACACTGGCTATTAACTAATATACGATATGTATAAAAACATAATTGTGATTTACTATTATACACCACGCCAGATGGGGACGTATAAATTTTCATTAGAGCGTGACTTTCGCTTTCTTACCTCGCTCATATTATGCAATTTATCGCAACAATAGATTCGCTATGGAGTTGATTACGTCAGCGGGGTGGGACCTTCTCTTCTCCCCTCACATTTATACATTTGTCAGTTAAGTGGCCTCTACAAAGACCTGTTGGTCGGGAATGCATTTCAGAACCATTTCCTTGAAAAGTTTAATGCACGTTTTATGGCATTTCAAGAGAGAAAGAATTGAAGTGAAGTAAAGTGAGCTATACATCATTTTCAGCATTTTAAATACTTAAAGTAGGCACATACTTAAGTATACATAAATCTCTTACCTGACTGTGAGCAAAAAATATTTCAATACGTATTCAATCCTAACGACTTTTCTTTGGGCTTCGCATGAGAAATTGAGTTTTTAACTTGTTGTAGCTCTTTGCAGCTCTCTCTATTTCCCTTTTTCATTCTGCCACTATATTTAAGATGCTCTTTATGATTTTCTATGCTGTGTACATAAAGAGTACCTAATTCTATGATACTCTCTACTTTTTAATATATATGACGTGTATATGCATTAACCATTTTATTGGCCAAGCGTGTGTGAACGAAGGCTACCATCGTCATGCCGTAGTTTCAATACCCTTGAAGGTTTTTATATCCTCCGATCGTTCCAATACTAGTTATATATTGTAGATAGATTGGTGTGGAATTCATTGAATTGTGTATAAGTTAAGTTATTTCTTAAATCAAAACTGGTCTTCATACAAAAACCATCATTTCAGCCGATTAATAGTAGTTCGATTTTGTAATAGTAGTTCGATTTTGATGAAATTTCATATGAATACTCGTATTTATAAATATATACAAAAAAGTACATTTGGTTGCAATATCTTGAGTACATTTGGTTGCAATATCTTGATAAATTTAAAAAATTGGCCGATAGTTTGTATGGCAGCTCGGCTCGTTCCAACTTATTTACAGCGTGCAGCATGTGTGCAAAGTTTTTTCAAGATAGCTCTAAAACTGAGAGACTAGTTTGCATTGCAACAAACCGTCCACACAGTGTTCACACAGACAGACAGACAAACAGACAGTCAGATATCCAGACATGGCTCAATCGATTCGGCTAGTGATCCTGACCAAGAATGTATAGACTCTGTGGGGTCTGTCATGTTTCCATATGTCTGTAACATACATTTATTATACCCATTTTTTTAAGATTTTCAATTATCGAAGTGTATACAAATATATATCAAAAGTAAACTGTAATAAAAGGTAAATGAAGAATTATCGGAAAAATATTGTTAGTAAGCTGCAAATAAAGAACGGTCGAAGGGGAGAAATGGTTGAAGAGGTTCATAACTTTATAAATAAAGCCCTTTAATTGAACCAAAAAGTACATAAACCTTGTTTGAATTTAAAAAAGAGAATTGCCCTTTACCGGCATTAGCTTTTTGGCAGTCAGTGCAGTGTGTAGGAATTACTCTTCTCCTGCCTCAGTCAATGGGAAAACTATTAAAAATTATTCATTAAATGCAGCACAACAAGAAAATGTGCATACTAAATGAAAATGAAAAACGCCTGGCAACAATTGTGATGTTGCCGGCCTTTCAAAGCGCCACAAAAAGCTAGCCGTGGTGGCGATGGTGCTGGGAAGGAGGAAGGCGAGAACTCACAAAAGTATGCAACGAAATTACAAAATGTACAAGGGTGCAAGCAGCCTGGGGAATGATGACGCGGAATCCGTGGAGGTAGGCAAGGGTAAGGTACGACAGAAGGGAGTTTTATTGAGGCAGTGAACGTGAGTCTGTAGGCAACCAGGCATCCAAAAACTAACTAGACTTTCACTTTATTATTCATGGAAAGTGAAAAGCGCACAGCATGCGCAGTAGTTGCAGCGGGAAAAACGACGGTAGTCTCTGTTGCAGAGGAAAAAGCAATGGGAAAAAGCAGTTTTGGGATTGTCGAAAATGACTAGCGGGAAATAACGTGATGTGGGTCGTGTGGATGAAAATTAAATGAAATTAAATGCAGCGAACGCGGGCAGACACACCCCGAAAATGATATTCAAATGAAATTGCATTCGTTCGTGTCTCTCGCAGAGCTACCTCTGTTTTTGCCTCTCGCAAATGGAGAAATATATGTCTGTCCAAACTCTAGGCTTAAATAAATTTAAATTAATATGCCACAGAAATGGCAAATAATTTTTTTAATCCAGCAACACTAATCGCTGCCAGTCGCACGCACTAAAATACACGTAAACACACCCACGCAAACATGTTCGTACTGGCACACACGAAAACAATTTGTTTCTATTAACGAAGCTGCGCCTACTAATGGTGATTCATTTATCAAGCCGCAAAGCAGCAGACACACCTGAACAATTGATGATCGTAGACGGCATTTACTGAAACGAAAAGCACTTGCAGTTGCCTGAATAAGCACATACCCTGTTTGCTAAAGAATTAACCAGTCAGCATTAAAATGCATAAAATTTATGTATATACTTAATAAAATTTTATTTGTTAATTGTAACTTTTAGTTAGGAACAATTTTGTATATCACATAATCATATCACATAGTAATTATTTTAAAAATACAATCAAGTTTTGTTTAACTTTCAGAATTTTTCATTTTATTACTGCTGACTTTTAACTAGCTTTCTTTAACCTCCAATTAGCAACTTATGAGGAATATAACCGATCTTGAGTCATATTACAGGGAATAACAGTAGCGACACATCAAAGTTGGAGTGCGCACAAGATGCGTGCCTGCTATGGAGACTCGCACATGTGTAAACGGAAACACATACACATAAGTGCGAGTGAGTGTGTGGGTACGAATGTAGGTCCGTCATCAACGACGGCCAATTTGAAGTCATCACTCAGAGCTGACAAACAAGCAGCCAAAGGCGTGAGTAGTAACCCAACTAGTCTTGGATGAAAGAAAGGTATAGAGAGTGAGAGAGACTGAATGACGGCCAGCCACAACCGGACGCAGTGATAAGTGCGATGAGGCGGCGGAGGAGGATACCATGTGGGGCGGACGGCTCTTCGAAAATTCGGCTATCAAAGTTGGCAAGTCAGCGTGTGCGCCCCCAAAAAAGCTCAACATTACTCACAAAAACACATCAATTATGCGGAACTAAATACGTGTGTGTGTGTGCGAGAGTGTATGTGCGTGTAGAAGGGGGGATATGCGAGACGCTCTTTATTAATGACAGTTAAACTGTCAGAGGTGTGTGCGTTCCCTTGCAGGTGCCAAGAGCAACGACAGCATTGCGCCCCAACTCTGTAGGCACTCAATGCGGATACCTGACTGGCTACGTCCCCATGTGGCTGAATGTAGAACGGTCCGTGTGACCCCCGCGGCTCTGCGGCTTCCAGCTCACAGTTTGAGTTATGCTCGCTTGTCAAATTTGACCAATATGGACAGCCATAAGTCAAGTATTGGCGACAATCCCAACATGGTGAGTACAGAGAGAGTACCAGCTAAAGGTGGCCAGTTCCGATCGGGCCAAGTTGAAATTCAATATGCTTGTGCAGTTTGATTTGACCAGAGCAAAGTCAAGTGTACTAAGAATGCCAAATTGCTCAATTTTAGCTGCAGGTGCTTTAATGCTAAGAGGATTAACGGCTTAAGTGGAAGCTGGCAAATTCGAAATGGAACACTACTTAATCGTCATGCCATTAACAAGTTATGATACCAAAAAGTAATGGTAAATTCTTAAAGTGCTAAAGATATTACATTCGAAATGTAGGGTTAAAGGGTATTATAGCTTTATGCCAACCAAATATGAATGTAACAGGCATCAGAGGGCTTATTAATCAGAATCAACAGCGAAATGGATATAACCATGTCTGTTTATGAGCCCTTATGAAATTCTAGATCAAAGAAAAAATTCGAAAAATCTCTAAATTCTACATGGAGAAAAAGTTTATTGAAACACGAATTTTTATCAACACATTAACTAATTAACAAATAATTTCAAATTCTGCTCGAATAGTTAACATAAAAGTTAGATAGTAGTTTTGATCAGTCGAGTATAATAATAACATAATTCACATGCGTAAAGTATAAAGGAACTTTCTTGTTTTTGGAGTCTAGCTTTTACAGTACCTAAGATCGATGCAGTGATCCTGATCAGAAATATTGTATTTACATATCCACACATATATATTGAACTTATTTCGGTCGAAGTGGGGGTTTTGAAATCATAACCTTGACGATTTAGTTTTTTTTCCAAATGTAAGCTGGAAAATCAAATATGTTAGAAATAAATACAAGATTTGTATACCCCTCGACCATTGAAAACGGCCAAAAAAGGGAAAATTAACTTTGTGTAAATGTATGTAACAGGCATAAGGAGGAGTGACAGATTCCATAAAGTATACGAGGGCGGGGTGATAAGTAGTCGGCCTTGACAAGAAAACAAAACTTTTTCGATTCAAACTATATTTATTTCTTAACATAATCTCCTTTTAGTGCGACAAACTTCATCCAGCGGTCCTCCAACTTTTTTATGCCCTCCAAAAAATATGATTGGTCAAGCCCCTCAAAATAGGCATTTGTCTCGCATATGACTTCTTCATTTGACTGAAATCGCTTACCACCCAACCATTTTTTTAGATTTGGGAACAGATAATAATCAGGTGAGTATGGAGGGTGTGGAACCAATTCGTAGCGTAATTCATGCAATTTCACCGTTGCAACTACGCTCTTATGTGCCGGCGCATTATCTTGATGAAAGAGGACTTTCTTTTTGCATAAGTGCGGTCGCTTTTTCCTCAATTCTGTATCAAATGTACTTAAGAGCTCTGAATAGTATTTTCCGGTTATTGTTTTTCCCTTTTCAAGGTAATCTATGTGTATAATTCCCAAAAAACTGTTGCCATAATTATGTTTGCTGACAAACCAATTTTTGCCTTCTTTGGTCGCGGTTCTCCAGGAGCAGTCCACATTTTCGACTGTTCCTTGGTCTCAGGAGTGCAATGGTGAATCCAAGTTTCATCTACAGTTATGAACCGGCGATAGAATTCACTTCTATTTGAATTCAGTATAGCCAAACACGCCTTTGAAGTCACCACTCGATCGTGCTTATTTTGCATCGTCAGCAAGCGCGGCACCCATCTTGAAGACAGCTTTTTCATCGATCATCGATCATCCATTACCATTTCATGAGTTTTATCAACATTTTCTGGGGTGGTGAAAATATTCGTTCGACCTCGTTTGAATTCGGCTGTCCAATATTTTATTGTTGAAATAGATGGTGCAGAGTCTTTATAAACATCGTCCATTTCAATTTTGATCTCATTGTTCGATTTTTTTTTAAAAAGAGAAATCTAATAACCGCACGAAATTCCAAATTAGCCATTTCTAAGAATTTGCGAAAGTAGTCGAACAAGAAAAAGCGCCAAATTAAAACGGTGTGACCGAACTTCACAAAACTTTTTGATGAGTTGAGCTTTACAAAAAAGTTATAAAACTTATTCAAAGAGCCTGTTTTCATGCCGAGGCCGACTACTTATCAGCCCGCCCTCGTATTTATTCTTGCTGGGGATCACTAGCCGAGTCGATTGTCTATTCGTCGGTCCGTCTGTCTGTCTGTCCGTCTGTCCGTCTGTCTGTCTGTAAGTGTGAATACACATCTCAGCTATTATAAAAGCTAGAGTTACCAAATTTGGCAGAAAGATTCGCGTTTACTATTTCAAATGTAAGGTGCCACGCCACGCTAAATTGCAATCCGATCGAACAATAAACACAGAAGTAAATCAAGAAAGTATGAGAATAACATCAAGGGAGGCGAGCGAGCGCGAGCGCCATCTGTCATTCTTCGTGCGCTCGACTGTCGCTCTCGTTTAGAATTTATGTGTGGTATGGTCTGCCTGTCTGTTTGTTTGTCTGTCTGTCCGCCTGTCCGCATATGAAAACTTAGATCTCAGAGACTATAATAGCTAGACTAAATTTGGCCACGCCCACTTCCGCCCCGTAAATTGATTGAAACCGAATTTTAATGCTAGACAGTTCTTTTTTGGTAAACACAAAAATACCAACACCAAATGATTTCTTGAAATTTGGTTGCCATCGGATAATTAACATATAAGATATTTAAGAAATAAAATTGTGCTAATTTCGAAGCCGCTTCCTGAAAGTATGCAACACAAAATACGGAAAAGAAGTTATATATTTTAAAAACATACTTTGGTCAGGAGGGTAGTGAGTATAAAACAGGTATTACAACATTCTTTGCTTGTTTAGTTACAAAAATCATAACTCCACTTCTGTCTTTAAGTCATCCTCAGTTTCTTCAGGTTCCATGGGATGTCTTACTCTCTTCTTAAATTACTCATACTCATATTGTGATCCGTTTATGCAATATTTTCAATTGCTGTTGCATTAAAACAACATTCAACACACAGAGACGTGTCATTCAGATTAATTGCTAGTGCAGCTTACAGACAACAGCGCGCCATCACTTTTCTGCCACATACTGAACGGTCGAAAGTAGGCTATAAATTCGATGCCTACCAAGCGGGATACAGCTGAATGCCGAACGAACGAACGTATGAATGACTTTCATTACGATTTTGATGCTAGATGCTTTAACATATCCTCCAGTTGCTGCTACAGCTATTCCTGGCGGGGCTGTTGTTCCCATTGTTGCCTGTATTGTTGTTGCAGCTGCTGGTTTTTTGTTGTTATTGTTGTTGCTGTTATGCTTGGCACTCTTGTCATTGTTATGTTGAAAACAATAGCAACAACCACATAGGCAGCATGTTTATCTATTCAGTTCTACTGTAATCAATAGTCAAGAGTGAGGCTCTGCTGACGGATTGATGCGCATCGACTGAAGCATAGCGAAGTGGGGCGGGACGTGAAAGAGGCGGAAGCTGGGCCTGGTTTGCATGTCTTCGTGCAATTCAGTCCAGGCATGGCATCGAACTTCATTGAAAATAAATGATAGCATTATTTTGATTTGATATTTGCTTTGATTGCTTTCGTCGCCATCCTTACAAACCCCTGTAAATGATGTTGAGTTAGTCCACAATAGTATACACACTTACTATTGCATACATACATTCACACACACACACCCGCATCGTCATTTGGCGTTTATTTTGGTTGGTTGACTGATTAAGCTTATCATTCAATTTCATGGTCAGTGGCTTTTTACTTAAAAAGTAAAAATCTGCGTCCAAACAAAAAACACAAAATCGATTTCAAATGCCAGATGGGTAAAATACCCTTTCAACATCCACCCAGCTGCTGTGTTTACGTAAAACTATACTACAACAGTTGTCAAACCTGCATAAAGCAGATGAGGTATTATCAAAATATCAACGTAAATTCAGTATTGATGGGCAACTTTAACTGTTTTTGATTTGTCATACCAGACGATTGTAGAGAGATCCGCAAAAGAAGGTTAACTTATCTGTCGATTATAACATAAGTGACATCTGCCACAAGGAACAAGTATTTTTCAAATATCCGTTGGACAATTTTAAGAGACTTAAATGTTGCATCGTGAACACATAATATCGAACGCATAATATTTATGCTTCATGCTACTATTCAACTTCATAGGAACTAAAGAGGACACTATATTATCGTTTTATACATTTAATTAACAAATTTGGAAAAAATTTAACTTGTTTATTTAATAAACTTCACAATATTATCAACGGTTTTTAGCATAAATCGATTTGAAATAAACATGAAAATCAAATTTCATGTTCTTGGTCAGCTTTTTTGTGCAAACTGCTGTAAAACCTTAACAAATAAATACATTGTTTTATTACACTTAGGATATTTGTCTAATTTGCTTATTTAAAAATGTTCATGTTTTTATACCCTTTGACCATTGAAAAAAAAATATATGTAACAGGCAGAAGGAAGCGTGGGAGACCCCATAAAGTATATATTCTTGCTTAGGATCACTAGCCGACTGAGCCATGTCTGTCTGTCTGTCCGGATGTCCGCATGACCAGATGAACACACACATCTCAGCTATTATAAAAGCTAGAGACACCAAATTAGGCATGAAGGTTGCTGTGTATAAGGCACAGATCAAGTTTATTTCAAATGTTGGGTACCGCGGCCACCGATCACGCAAATCAATAATTTAATTTTTGAACTCAATTTTAAAGTGCTGTATAAAAAATACAACATTCTGACATTAACATATACTAAGCTTAATGAAATATCTACGTATTCTCTTATTTGCAATCCGATCGGACAATAGACCCAGAGTTTATTTAAGAAAGTATGAGAATAAAATCAAGTGCTTGTGTCAGCTAACAAGGAAGGCGGGCGGGCGTGAAGCGCGAGCGTCATCTGTTGGAAATAATTTTAATGCATGTGTATATGTATATGTATATGAATTTACAAAATTAAACTGCACTGGAACATAGGCCGAAGGGTATCCCACTGTCGCGTGCCGCGCGACTGTTGCTTTTCTTACTGGTTACTTCTATTTTTTGATTTTGCTCCCGGTTGACACTTTTGAAGAGTGCCAATATGGCAATAACGGGCTAAGGTTCTCTTAGCCTTCAGTCACTTACAGAGTACATACACTTTTCCCCAAAATACTTACAGCTTATAAACGTTAAATATTGAAACTCTTAGGCACACGCAATATCTCTGCGGCTGATGCGCAGACAAAGCGCGCTCTCAGTGTACTCTCGAGTGTATGCCAACTCTCGCTGCCAGTTCGATTGTATTGTAATTTCCATTGTTTACTCTAGCACTCTCTGGACACTCTTTTGGGAAGAGAGTAAAAAAAACTAATGCAAACTCTGACAAGACGGGATTCCGAAAGGACGCTGACAGAACAGGACACGGTTGCACACTTCAAGTAGCACGGCACGCGGCACATGGTTAATGGATAACCCTCATAAAGATCAAACCGAAGAATGCAATTGACTGAATTTTGTTTTATAACATTCCAATACTTTGCATAAGCAGCGTAACAGTTGCTCCATAAAGCAAAAGACAAGAATAGAAGCATAAGTAAATTATTATTAATTATATTAACCAGTCGAACGCTACGGTCAGGCTTTGACTTCGTAATGGCTTGGATTTTCACTACATATGTATGTGTTATATAGAATTAAAATAAACTAATATGAAAGCTACAGTCGAGCGCGGCGGACTATGATATACCCACTTCCCTCCTGGCCAAAGCGATTTCTTAAAAAATATAATCAGTACATGTTAATTATTTCTTAAATAACTTTTATGTTCATTATCCGATGGCAACCAAATGTCAAAAAATCATTTAGGGACTGGTAGTTATTGTATTTCCCAAAAATTAAATGTCTAGTACGTGGGCGGAATTGGGCGTGGACAAAATCTAAAATAAACTTGATACCAAATTTGGTAACTCCAGATATTATAGTCTCTGGGATCTTGGTTTTCATACGCTTGGACAGACAGTTAGGCGGACATGGCTATATCGACTCGTATGTTGATGCTGATTCACAATATTTTTATGTAGTTCATGGGGTATGACCCGCCTCCTTCTGACTGCTACATACATTTTCGGTTGGCACAAAGTTAGTTATTATATTTTTCTACCCTATGGGTAACTGGTATAATAAGTAATTTACATCAAGTATGACTTATCAAATGTTCTCCATATACTATAAAATATTTAATTTTAATCGGTATGTTGCAGATATGCAAGATATTACTTGCTGTTTCAACATAATTAATACGATCGGATAATAAAAACAGAAGTTATTGCTTTTATGTGTAAGAGCGACACCATAATAGGTGGCAGGAGAATATGCGAACAATATCGATATATGAATATAATAAAGCCTTCCAAAATTGGACGAAGGGTATCTTACATTCTAGCATGGCCGACTTTACCGTTCCTCTGGTATTGTTTCAAATTCTATTTAACGCACTTTTAGGAAATATTCATGGCCTTATATTATCAAAACTTGACGGGCTTACACGGGCCCAATCGTCCAAAATCGTGGTTTTTGTATGAAGACATGTCGGTACCAATCAAAGAGATAATATTAATTTTGGCCAGGAGTTTATAACGCACCTTTGACGATAAAATATTCTGAATCAACATCATCAGAGATGTCGATCTAGCCATGTCTGTCTGTCCGGCCGTCCGTCTGTCCGTCCATCTGTCCGTCCATCCATATTACATTTTCCCGATCAAACATTCTCTTCAAAGGTTTCTGTTAATTGCCTTCGCAGCGGCATACTGCAATAAAACTGCGTATGTGCTTAAAAAACCCATTTAAATTGCTGGAGATGACAAAATGAACAGTGTCCCATAGTAGAGCACTGCCATGCTGTACTGTAACTTTCCCCACTCAAACAGCAAGTAAACTAAAGCCGCTTCAACAACACGGAAACAAACAACAACAAAAGTGGACAACATTCTCGACAACACGCATATCACGCGCTGAGTGACTTACATAGGTGGAAGCAGCAGTCGCTGCAGCGCGCTAGGGGCAACAGAATTGCTGCAACATAAACAACAACAGCAGCAGCCATAACAGCAGCTAACATACACCTAACATCAGCAGAACAATAACTGCAACACTTATATAACACATACACACACACACAGATTGATAGAGTGCTGGTATGAAAAGTTGTTTGGCATTTCACTTTTCATAAATGCATTAAGCACTTAATTGCATACTTCAGGCTGTCGAGTATGTGTGTGTGTATGTGGAGTGTTGATGCGTTAATAACATTGTATTACAAAAGTTAAAAAAAGGAGCGAACACCTGAAATTAACCTGAAGAGATTGAAGGCCTTTTAGAGTAATTCACAAAACAACTAGCACGAAAGCTACAGTCGAGTGTGCTCGACTGTGATATACCCGCTACACACCTGACCAACGCCCTGGGAGAGTAACAGATTAGGTTGTTGTCGATAATAGTTTATTTTGAGAGTTAAATGGTTTTATCAAAAATTTCCTCCATGGCATTTTTGCTCCAAAAATTACCCATTGTGCACAGTGAATAAGTCACAAAGAGCCGGATTGGACCGATATTCTTCGATAGAACTTATCGGCCTAGTATTGTTTATTTTTGTAACTAAATTACCCGCATCGATCTTTTTCCCTATAAATTATAAAATATATAATATATACACATGTTAAATTTCATCACAATCGGACAACTATGACATACAGCTACCATAGAAACAATCGGACCAAATATGGTTTTTTATATAAAGACCAGTTTTGTTTTTAGAAATTACTATCGAAAGGTGAAGTAATTCGGGATACCTAAATTTCTCGGAAAGAGCTTACTCAGCTATATGTATTGCTAAAGTGGAATTGACAGCCAATAGTTTTGCCACAGTCTACGCCAAACACCGTTCTTTTTTGTACGCGTGGTATCGAACTTTATAATTCCAGCAGACAGGAACAAATATTCGGTATACTCCAAAACTGTGACTACACAGTGGAAAACAATACACGAAAGCGTTTTGGATAGCTATTCTTATTAATTGTATGGAACCGTTTACGATTTAAGCGTAAACATATGGTAGTCAATTTTGTTGGGCGATGTGATTAGTTCGCACTGAACGAGCGGTACATGTGGGGTAATTCAGACCGCCGTGCTTAACATTTCCTTTCGCTGATAATCTGATTTATTGCCATAATAATGTTTTCACGATTTATTAACTTTAATCTTTGTCTTATAGATAAAATGGTCTGCATTTACAAACGAAATCGCCATTTACTTCGCTCTGTTACAACGGCCCAACATTGCTTAGAGGACAGGTGACTGTCGCGATAGCGAAAATTCCAAACAATAGATTTTTATATTTTTTATTTTTCAACAACTGAACATGCTCAAAAAGAATATTCCAACATTGTGCAAATTTATAAGGCATAAGGAGAAGTGTATAAATATTCTTGATCAAGGTCTCTAGACGAGATTGAGCCACGCCCGTCTGCTGTCCGGTTGTCCATCCGTTTGAACATAGAGCTAAAGCTAGATACACCAATGTATACCATACGCAGATCAAGTCAAGGGGCTCTTACTGTCAGGCAGGCCGACTGTAGCGTTCGTGTGGCTTCGTCTAATTTTCTTCAAGAAAACATTTTAGAGGAACCATAGAAAACTAATACTCGGAATCGAAATTTATCTTCGTTAAAGTATAAGGGCTGAACTTATGATTTACTGCATTTCTTTTTAGTTTTCAATCCAATTAATTGAAATCCAATTCTGAATTATATTCATTCCCCTACACTTATCGGTGCCAATAAAAATTAGGCAGTAATCGACGAAATAAGACAACTATGCATATCCAATAGCTTTCATTAAAACAATCAATTAAACATTCTGTTAAAAAGTTGCAAGTGTCTAGCCATTGGAGTGATTGTAGCTGTCAATGAACATATGAACAACAAATCAATTCTGAACCATTTTATATAACTGCACAGTATAGGAAAAATAAAAGCACTTAAATTTCGGGCAAGGACACTCACGAAACCCGTTCAGCAATAATGTCGACATTAAATTTTGGGAAACAAACACAAAATTAAGATTGTTTATCTTATTCATTCCACTTCTTTATCAAATTCTAATGCCAAACACAAGGGAAAACCAAACGGTAAAATTTGAATGCGAAACCGAAATCGTCTGTAAAGTTTTTGTACGGTCACAGCCACAGTAGTAAAATATTACTAAACCGCATGAGCGCATAGAGTGGGCAAATATTACGCTATCTGACTCCCACTGTCTGTCTCACTCGGCACTGCCCATCCCAAATATTGAACCAAAGATAAAAACGAAAAATTTGCAGCATCGACAATTTTCGCGCACAGTAAGTTGAGCGAAAACTACGAAAATACCATAAATTTTCTACAGACACAGGCAAAAAGTTTAGCGTTGACTGACCCACACACACGCAGTCTAACATAGAATGAGAGTGGTATCGAATGGAATGCGAAGTGAAAATTATCCCAATGATGTATGCGCAAGTCAAAGCACAAAATTGGAAGCTACCATCGCTACTGAACTGCTACTTGGCATTTAACAATTAATGCTTCCAGCCATAACCACAACAGCAGCAACAACAAAGAGCAATTGAAACTCAACAAGTCTGTAAGGCATTGCATTTCGATATCTTCGGATCCCTTTTACGTTGCAACGCAACATTCGCCATTGTGAAATTGAATGTCCAAGTCAAAGGTCAAAATTACAGTACTCGTTGGGGTTAGCAGCAGCAGTCACAGCTCTAGCTCTAGTTTGCTTGGCGAGTGTCCTGCAAAGAGCTGGAAACATGTAAGCACCCATGGTGATAGCTTTGGGTTCAGAGTGCAAGGAAAAGCACTTGATCTCCTGTAAAACAGATTAAATAAAGCACTAATTGAGTTAACTTGGCAGTGTCAAATATCTGTGTTAACAGAAAATGCCTCGTTATATAGCCAATAAAGTGGACGAGATTATAGCAGGAGCAATTGTTAAATAGGGGAAACATAATACAAATCGTAATAATACAGCGTTATACTTATTATAAAACATAAACCAATGCTAACCTTGGAGTTAAATATGAAGGTTTATCATTAAAAACATATTATATGAGTATTTAGTTTTATTATAAAATAAAAGACAATGTTTCTGTAATAACGTTTATTTCATACAACAATTTTGTTCCAACCGAAATTTATGTTGTGTATCATCGATATAACCTGTCTGTCCGTCCTTCCGTATGAAAACCTTTATCACAGAGACTATAATGGCTAGAGCTTACAAATTTGGTGACCAGTTGTTTTTGAATTTTACCACGTCCCCTTTCGCCTCTGTAAACACATAAAAATCGATAAATACTTCGCTATATCGGCGCGACTGTTGATGGTGATAAATAATATAAGTACTCGTATTTAATAGTTTGTAGGGTCTGCCACGCTTCCTTCTGCATGTTACATACATTTTCAGTGGGCTATCCACGCATTTACATATGTATGTACATTAAATCTACAATTATAATGCAATTATATCATTCCAGGTGTTGTTCTCCAATTCGATGCTGTTCCTTTTTCGACTCCTATCCCATAGCGATGAAATGGGTTGTAACTACTACCTTATCTATAACAATGATTTAAATTACTGAAAGAAAATGCGAACTCGCATAACTGTTTAGGACACCCAGCACTATAAAAATGCATACGATTATTTTAATTACCTTTCACGATAAATTGTTTTTTTGCTTAATGTATTCACTACAAGGTTACATAAAAGAACCAGAAATTTTAAAAAACAAGTACATTATCAGCAAAGATTTTTGGATTTCGCCACCCGATCGGTCAGATTGACAAAGCCTAGTTCTTACTCTATCTATAGTACCATATATTAGATCTAGGTACTATACAACTACAAATTAGGGAAGTAATAATAACTCCTTGTCGACAGCAACCCAAACTCAAACTGTCAGCAGCTAAACATTTAGAGTTCATGGTTCAAAGTAGTTCACAAACAGAAGTACTCACCTTCCCCTCACTGCTTGCTTGTTCCCGTGCATCGTTTTCCATTTTGGTGTGCAGTTGTAAAGTAATCAACTTAGCTGCTCATTAAAGTAACAATTTGCATTACTTTATGCAATTTTCGTATTTGCACTCGTTTTATTTGATTTAATCAAAGCGCGAGGGTCTCTCGCTTGCTCTACTCTTCCTTTTGCGCTCTGTCTTTCTCTCGTCCCAATATTATTCGTTTGTTGCGTCTCTTTCGTTTTCGCTTCACGCTTTATTTATTTGTATTGACATTTGCTCTGCGTGGGCTGTGTGTGTGGGTGTGTGGACTGAGTGGAGAAAGCGAAGTAAGCAACAAAAGCAAATACAATTACAGTGAGTGCTTCAGTTCCAGGTTTACGGCGCAACACCACAGTCCACCTTCCATTTTGGCCAGGAAATTGGCTGGCGCAACAGAAATATTCCGCACAGATAAATGTAAATACATAAGCAAACAAATCATTTGGAAAATATTTCTCACAATATCACATCAAGGTGTAAAATATTTACGAATATTATTTTTGGCGAGGCGGCAATGGCAACGCGAGTTTGCATCGGAATCAAGGCAACTGCCAAAAGGCAGAATGGAAAGTCAAAGGCAAAGTGTGAAGAGAAGCTGAAAAGCGTGGAAATTGTAAATATTGCCACTGACTCAATATTTACACAGCAATTTTACTTGCATTCTGTTGATGAAAATGTAAGCTTCAATGAGTTTCCCATACTTTTTTGTAGCTAGTAGTCGACAATCGTTGCCTCACTGCAGACTGAGAAATACATAGCATAGCGAACGGATTTTCAGATTACTCCTATATTTTTAAAGCAGGGCTAACTTGACTTCCAATCTCTAGTAATGTCGGCTTCACTCTGTACAGTTAGATCATAATATCACAGGTAATTAGAGAGGGTTTACTTACAATACCAAAAACAAACGACTCCGCCCAACACACACACACGCACATTCCACGATTAGAGCCAATGTTCTGCAAAAAATAAACAACAGAGAGAAAGAGCATAGAAATAATGCAAATATTTATGCACACTAGGGAAAGGAATGAAATAACTATGGTTTGGGTGCTTTTTAATGCGGGCACAGATTATTATAATAAAACAAATAAATATGTACATACTTGTGCACCCACATACACAGGAATACGTACGAAAGGGGTACTTTAGCCTTCTACAACAGGGCGTGTGAGTATTTGTATTTATGGCAAAAAGTTTCTATGGGCGGCCAAAAAACGCGCACAGGCGAGGCTAACAAGTAAAATTTTGCAAGTCTGCTCGAAAATGGCAGCAAAGCAACCAAAGCTTTTTGCGTGTAAGTCATGCACGTGCGGAATAAGACTGTGTGTGTGTTTGTGTTTGGAGTGTGTCTGCCTATTCGACTGTTGGCTCCATTGTGGCGCACTACTCCATGCTACTAATAATGTTTATGTAAGAACTCTTTGGTGAACGAGGGCTCATAATAATATCTTTGTTCGCTTTCTGTTTGTTCGACTCTTCCCTCCCTGTTTATGTTGACTTCTTACCTCTCCCGCTCTGCCTCCTACTCTACATGCCCACTTTTCTCATTCAATGATAATTAACATACATAAGTGTATATCACACGTATCTGCACACGAAGCAGCGACCTGCAGCTTTCCAAGCACAAACTACAAACTGCACGAGTTTTGTTTTTCTGATAGGTTCACGCGAGATATTTCTGCCGTGTCCCGAGGCAGACTAGAATTTAATGGGCGGTTTATACGATAACTATTTCGTATTTTAAGTCATAACTTTTAACATCGATCTACGAAAAGATAATAGCTAACATAAATGAACTACTTCAACATAATTAAATTTAGTCAGATAATAAGCACAAGTGAAGTGAAGTTGAGGCAGTCACGCTTAACGATAATGTATATATAAATTTGTTTCATAAGTTAATCGATAACATTAGAGCTGCATATTGAACTGCGCATTAACTGAACTCTAAACGCGCATTAATTTATATTTAATATTCAAACTAAAATAATAAAGTTAGTAACCTTACATTGGTGACGCCAACTTTAAAGTTAATGTATGAAATATAAAGTTTGGTATTAACACAATTGCCAAAATTGGCAGATGCAATAACGCACATTGCACACGCACTAAGACAAACAACTGTGAAATCCAAAGGATCTCGACAGGACGGCTACCATGTATTCATGCAACTAGGCGCTCCACCGGCTGCACAGCCTCATGAGATTTTTCGTGCTGGTGTAAAGCCAGCAGCATTTTGCAAAGAACAGGCGCACCTTCACCAAATGGAGTCTTAATTTGCAATTGCTGGCATTACTTCGGATTGCACAAAGTATAGTAGTATCACCATCCCGTCGCTGAAATCAACTGCGCATGGGATGTGGAATTCGACGCTCAACGCATGGAGATCAGGCAACTCATTCATTCTCGCAATTATATCCAACTAGTATAAACTCTGTTGCTTCCATTTGGCCCCAAGGCCAGGAAGGGTGCGCGGCTGTGCGGAGTACCCTGAGATCAACTCAAAAAACTAAAATCCCCTTTGTCAAGTACGGCCAGCGAAGTGGGAGCACAGTAAGGCCGCAGGTAGTTCCAATCAACAAAAACTAATTTTTTAAAGACGCATTTGCCGATTATTAAATTTTGCCACCAAAGCACCCAATCGGAAGTCAAACTATTATATATGCAGCAAATGGCACTGGCATTCAGCACAAAAACTGCTAGAGTCAACTTTAGCCTACACAATCACATAGAATGGGAGTTTCTCATCGCTGGCGTCACTTAGTTAATAGTTTGAGCTGATTTTCTACATGTAAATAGTTTATTCGTTCACATTCACAAAAAACTTCTTATTAACAGCTATAAAAAGTTGTTTACAGAGGCCTACACCTGAACATATTTAGGTGACTTAAATACTTCTATACTTCTCCTCCAAATTTCAACCCGATCTGACAAGAAAGACAGAAGGTTTTTTAGTCACCTTAATGATCAAAGTTCTGAGGAGCGCACTGTCTGCGCTTGCTGGTGTGTGTGTGTGCCTGCTCACGTGTGTAAGAGTAAGAAAGCAATAACATAAATGACAGAATTGTCAGTATATTTTTAAATCCTTTTCCAAACTGAAAGAAGGGTATCTCACTGTCGTGCGTGCACGATTGTTTTCGTAGTTCTAGCTCTTCTAGTCTCCGAGATATTGTTTTTCATACGGATGGGCAAAAACATCGATATGGCTATATCGATGCGTGTGTTGTTGCTGATTTAGAACATTTTCGGTTGACATAGAGTTATAATACTTATCCTTTTACCTTGTGGGCTCTTGTTTATTTGCCATTAGTTTTGACCTTCTGATACACACTCCGGAGATGGCGGATGGACGTCTCTACATGTAAACTATTTAGTGGTCCAACATTAGTGCAAAGTAATACGATGATTGTCTGGAGTCTGGTGTCAGGCAAGCATCGCAAGTCGTTTGTAACTTCTCAACATTGTTTACCCATTTGTTTGTGATGATGTCATCATTGCTGGAAGCAACGGGGGTGGTGTGTGTATGTGTGGGGGTTTCTCAAATTATGCATCATTCTATACACTCATTCTTTTACCACCCTTATCCGCTACAACCGAATCAATATCAATAAACAGTTTATCCGCAAAGACTGAAACTCTCAACTCCAGAGAGAAATGCGATGAGACGACGCGACGTTGCCATTTGGCCGTCAAACTGGCGCCTACACATTTTTTTTCAGATTTCAGTTTTTTGTGAAGTTCTTAAACGTGTCCGACTTGGGCCAGATAGACTGTTTCTTATAGTTCTCATCATCACCATTCAATTCGACAAAAAGCATCATATTTTAGTCCAAATTATTTCTTCATAGAATTTTCTCCAAAGTTTGCTTTTTTAATTAGGTAAATTACCTCAGGCTGTTGGTGTTAATTGGATTTTGTATCTGGAAAAAGAGCTAAGTACCAAAGTTGACTAAATTGGTTTACATAATTGAAAAATAATAAAAGAGCGGAAAATCGGACTTCAGAAGCTTAAGATCGGCCGAAGGCTATTCCCACATTTCGCTTTCATCCTTTAATAAAACGACTGTTAATTAGATAAGTAAGTAATTATCATCTGACAAACGCAATAGGTACAGCGAGTGCGAAAGAAAATAAAAATTGACTTTGAAACCAGACGATACTCGGGTGTTCCCGAAAGTAAGTTACGCTTTTCCCAACTTTGGAAAGCTTTGTAATTCCCAACAGCAAGCAGTTCGAAAATTCTTCTGCCACCTTTTGTTTTCCTGCTCTTCCCATACACAAACGAACAGTACGCAATGTCAACCTGCTGCGACCAGGATTTGTTGTTAGGAACCATTGAAAATATTAAGTTTAATAACGGTGATGTTTATTATCCAATCGAATAATAAAATTAAAATTTGGGAAGTAAATGTACACAGTATGCATTAACATATATAAAATAGCAGAATATTCTGCCTTGAATATATTATTTATATACAGACACTTTCTTTCATTTCAAATTTGATGGCTCTGGGTTTTATAATAGATTTTGACGTTCAAAAAGACAGACAGATGGACATGGTTCAATCGTCTCGGCTAGTAAGCCAGAGCAGCAATATATACACATTGTTAGGTCTGCCACGCTTCCTTCAGCCCGTTATATACAATACAAACAAGTTAAGCATAGGAAGTGAACTTTGCGCTAAAAGTTGTATAAAAATCAAAGGAATTTTTTATAACCTGGCTGCTCATGGAGTTTGTTATACCTTTGCAGAGGGTAGGTTCTTTTTGACAAGATTTTTCAGCACGCTCAGTATGAATAGCCGAGTCGATTTATCCTTGCCAGTCTTTCTGTCTAAAAACTCAACATTTTTCAGAGCTGGAGACACATGACATGAAGGTTCCAATACGAGTATATAACACAATACAGGTTCCTCTATACAATACAAAACAATTTCAAATTTTGGCTGCCTGTCCACATTGTAATGTAATGAAATGAACTGCAAAATATGCATACAACATTTCATGACAATGGGACAACTATGCAATATATAGTAGCTGTCATAGCAAAAATCGGCCGAAATAAGTGTTTTTATATAAGGACGATTGATTTTTGAAGTAACTTGGCTTATCAGTGCAATCAAAATTAGCCAGAAATTAACGTAAACTTTTTGCACATCAATAGTAGTTGTTCTGCTTACCATATATCCTATAAAACTTATAATTTTCATAAAAAAGTTATATCTAGCGATAGTATAGTAGTATATTATGTCCATCTGTCTGTTTGAACGTCAAGATCTAATCTATAAAAAAACAACGGGGAATTGACAGTGCTACCCTGGATAACTCGTTCTGGTCCTTTTTGAACTTCTCGTAACTTTTCACAACTAACTCAACATATGCATTAGAGTACTGTTTTCGGCAATGTGTTCGTGCGATTTCGAAGCATACGTTGCTTGGGTGCCGCACGTAACAAACATCGCCTTGGTATTGCATGGACCACTTGGTTTTAGTAAGAGTATCACGGATGAGGGATGGTTATATGGGTAGCTAAGAACTATTCGTTTTGTGTGTGTCTAAAGCTGAAATGGAATTTTCCTGGTTTATTCTATAATATTAAAGCAGAGATTCGTCGATTGCTTTAATTTTTGCACAAAATAATACTAAGGTGTCAGTTATATACATTTTCGGTTGGGACAACGCTATTATACCCTTCTACCCCATGGGTATCAGGTAACATATAAGAACTTTTTACATTGCCAAATGCCACACTAATTAAATAATAAATTAAACAAGTATCAAGTCCTCTCATTGCTGTTTCAGCAGTTGTAGTTGTTTGTTTGGCCGGCATACACATTAGTCTTGTAGTATCCTCGCTCTGGTCCTCAACATCGTCATCGTCATTTCATAAAGGGCTTTGTGCGCTCTTGCACACAAATGGAATTCAGCGCCTGATGCTACAACCACAACAACAAAATAGAACGAAAGTTGTAGATATGCGCACTGGAGAATCTCCTGTAAAATTCGTTCTTCTAAGCTGCTCCGGCAGACATTCTAAATTCGGAATGCAAAAGAAAATCATTTTTGATTTTTGAAACAAAACTAACCGTTCAATCCATACGGGATATTCAGAATTATTTATGATTTAGGGTCATGGATACTTTCATACAACTTTCATATTCTCAAGCCTATTATACTCCAGTTCGCACTTAGTACATGGTATGCAAAGGAGCGCCAGCTGCAATGCATTGCACGGCGCTGGTTCTGGTTCCGGTGCTGCTAATTACTCAAGCAGACGAGTATGATGCGAATTCGAGGACCTTGTCGGCAGCACACATAATGAACATATGCGACATAGTGGCATAAAAAGGTTTCGCCACTTCAAAAGTTCTACAGGCGGGGTCAACAGCGGGTAGATGGGGCAGTGGAGCCGTCATTACGCGCACATAATTCTAATTAGTGGCATGTGAATCGCAAATACATATATAGACAGAGAGAGAGAGAGAGCGGATGACAGAGGCAAGTATAAGTGTGCAGAAAAATTATTATGTTATTACAACTTTTGAGCAAAAGCAGCTTATGGGTGAGCGGATACAGCTATAAGTGGGCAGCTAGTCCGCAGACGTCACCTACGCAGTCAAGTTGAAAACTGACAAGATAGAGTACCCAACCATAAAAAAAAATATAAAAAATCAGAGATTAGTATAACTAATGATATACATGAATAATTGACTTATATGCAAAGCACGTACCTTTCCGCCTCTAATATTTTGTAAATGGTAAATTACAAACGCATTTGTGAATCAGATATTTTTATATGCGCTACCCAGAAAAGAAGGGTATTGTAAAAGGCATCTCCGACCACACAAATTATATTTATTCTTAATCAACAGCCGAGTCGAAAGCCATGTCCATCTGTCTGTCCGTCCGTTCTCAGAGACAAAAATAGTTAAGGCTACCAAACTTTGAGTCAATATGTGTTATTTTTGCACGTAGATCTTGTTTATTGAATTGACCCTTGCAGAGGGTATCCGTGTTTCCGTCTGTTGCAACACAAACTAGTCTCTCAGCTTTAAAGCTATCTTGGTACGCATTCTACTTATTGCTGCATACCGTATATAAGTCGGAAAGATCCGGATCCCACCGATAAATCGTATAGCAATTCAAGCTACAGTTTTTTGTAATTTGTCAAGATATGGCAACCAAAATTACTACTATATCGGATTTTTTCTGTATATAATATTCTTTCTCAAGATTACTAGCCGAGTCGATTAAGCCATGTCTGTCTGTCTGTATGTGTGAACACACAGATCTCAGCTATACAACGTATACAAAATAAAACTTTCCTACTTTGGCATTAAAATATCTACGTATCCTCTAAATTTAAATTTCGTCGGACAATAAAGACAAAAGAAATTCAAGAAAGTATGCGCATAATTTCAATTTTTAATGTCACCTAACAAGGAACACACAAAATTTGATAGCCCTAGCTCTTATAGTCTCTGAGAACTAGGTTTTTTATACGGACGGACAGACAAACAGACGGACATGGCTATATAGACTCGGATATTGATGCTGATTCAGAATATATATATACATATATTTGTGAGGCTTACCACGCCTTCTTCTGCCTGTTACATACATTTTCGGTTGTCACAAAGTTATTATACGCTACCGCTACCCATAGGGTGGGTATAAAGAGGTGAAATACACGCCTTTATAAAACTGCTCAAAATCGTAAATTTCAAAATACAAATACATTTTTTTAATTTTTGGGTATTAATGTTTCTTAGTTTGTGTTTGGTGATTTTAAAAATTTGGGCAAATTGTATCTTATTGTCTGGTGCGCTCTTTTGTTAATCGTTCTTTTTAAACACGCTAGCTTTTGTGTTGTTCTTCTCGACATCATTGAAAAAATTGATACTTTGTTCTTTTAAATTGCTGTCAAACGTGGCTCCCTAAATTTTGTAGATCAATCAAGGTTGCCGTTGTTATAAAATTTGAGGTTTCTAAAAGCACAGAACGAAATTCGTGATCTTCAAAAACCAATTTAAAACAAAACAACACAAATGTCCAGTTTAGATGATTTTTTTGCAAAAAAGGATCGCAAAAGATCCGCAACAAAAACAAATCTGTTGGCCGCTGACGAGCTTTATCGAACCCTGGAGGAGACCACCAAAGCGCCCCAGGAATTGGAAAGCTTCGATAAGCTTCAGCTTCTGGACAATGCAAACAGTCCGCGCCCCTCCTTGGAGTTTGGGATACGTTTCTCTGACGAGACTATTGACGAGGAGGACGAATGGTGCGACTTCACTGATGAGCACGACCAACCATTTCCAAATCTAAAGCGCGGCTCCAAGCTTACACTGGGACCTAACATGGTTGCTGTTTCTGTAGAAAATACAATAACTCCCACCGAAAATGTAGAGCAAGAGGATACTGGAGGCGATGGTATTGGTGTTGGGCAGTGCACTGAAGATCTTGGAAAATCTTCATGTCCTTGGATTAAATTGAATTCCTTAGAGCTCTCTACTAGTCTTAGTCAAAAGACAATTGAAAGTGCCGAGATAACAGCTCCATCGTTAATGCCCCAAAAATGTGAACCTAATATAATACGCCAAAAACAGGTTTACGTGCCACCCGCTTTGCGTGAGACTCAAAGCGAGGTGACAGTGCGTTCCAAAAAGCAGCCACCGCCGGTGCCGGTAAAGCCGGCTAAAGGTCAGGCACCGGATCTAAATAACGTGGATTTTTTTCCTTCACTTTGTCAGTCACGCGTCGTGAAGCGTGCCAAGTAACGTCTTTCGTAATTTATTTATCAGTTTTAGTTCAAATTGGCAACGTCACCGTTGGGTTGCCACATTAAAATCAAAAGACAACAATTTTTGGAACACAACAGGCGGTGGTGACCCCTCCGCAATAAATAAGGCGCAAGCAAATATGTAAACAATGAAGCCAGTTTGGCGTTGAGCACACGGCACGGAAAATTTAAGAGACTGATTTTTCATATATTTTACAAAGCACGCAAGCACACTCACAAATTCGCACAAACTGCAAGCATAATAGAGTACTGTTAGATCATTTGATATATATTATTTTGTAATTTTGTTTGGTTCGCACAATAAAAAAATCTTTTAAAAATCCAGACACCCAAGCCATTTATATATATGTATGTATATATCCTTAGCCAACTTTCGGAAGATCCTTTAATGCCCAACAGCAAACTGTACGCAAACTCTTCTGCAACCTATTGTTTTTTCGCTCTCACACATACAAGGAGACATGCACGCTACGTTCACGTCAACGATTGGCTGCAGCGAGCAGGCAACTCTACTCGAAACTTCATGTACTTCCTGTTAAGTTAAATAACTTTTGTTTTTTTTTTTTTGTAATTCATTTTGATTGAAATTTGAAAGACAGGTTGACTAGGTAAAATGCGAAATGTCTGTGTAAAAACGCTCTGCACGACAGCCACACACGCATTAACACATATACACACCTGTACCGCCATTAGGTAAATTATTAAACATATTTGATAAAAATAGTAAGAAAGCTACAATCGAGCGTGTCCTACTGTGATATACCCACTACTTTACGTTTTAAATTCATTTACGTTGCTTACGATTTACAAACTTTACCTGCGTGCAATATTTTGACATCCATTTCGGCCGATTGTCCCTATGACAGTTATATGTTAACGTGGTCCGCTTTTGATGAAATTGTATACGCATATTTATTTATAACGAAATATATTAATATAAAAATGGTCCGATATGGTAAATTTTATTGCAATATCTTCAAAAATAACAAAAAATGGCAGATAGGTTTATTTATAACGTGCAGCAATACCCATTTGAAAAGCAACAGTCAGAGGGATAACCTTCGACCTATGTTCCTATGTATGTACACATACATATACATATAAACAGATGGCGCTCGCGCTCGCCTGCCGCCTATCTTATTTGACACAAGCACTTGGTTTTATGCCCATACGTTCTTAAATAATTTCTGTGTTTATTGTCCGATCGGATTGCAATTTGGAGAATACGTAGATAATTCAATCAGCTTAGCATAAAGTCAGAAAATTGTACCTTTTATACAGCGATTACAAATTAACACCCAACATTGGAAATAAATTTGAAAGAAACCTTTATGTCACATTTAGCTAGCTTTTATAATAGATCTGTGTGTTCATCTGGTCAGACGGATTCAAGACATCCGAACAGACGGACAGACATGGCTCAATCGACTCGGCTAGTGATCCTGAACAAGAATATATATAGTTTGTAGGGTGTGCCACGCCTGCTTCTGCCTGTTACATACATTTCTAAAAAGTTAGTATACCATTTTTTGACCATTTTCAATGGTCGAAAGGTATAAAAAAGGTTCCAAATTTTGAAAGTTTTTCAAAATAATTTAGGTTAGGTTGAAATCCAGACGTAATTGGTTGGTTTTGACATTGAATTGAGATTCTATATCTTTTGGGGGATATACAAAGGTTTTCAGTTATTTGACGTAATGGCGAAATTCTGACTGATCCGGATTCAGCGACCCAAATACATATGTATGCATAACTGCATTTGCCGGTCTATTGTGTTTGTCAAAACGAAAATGTGCGTTACAGGTAGAAGGAGGTATCTCCGACCCTCATAACCATATATATTCTGAATCAGCACTAATAGCCGGTGGATTGAAACCTGTATATCTGTCTGTATGAGCGCCAAGAAACTATAAAAGCTAAATCCAATCTCCAATGTTTATTTTAATTTGGCACACGTTTCTTCCCGCTTCTGTAAATCAGTAATATCTGTTTAGAAGCTTAAATATAAATTCAACAAGCAAAGTTGTATGTCACACATGACAAATACCTTAGTACGAGCATTTTGCGAAAATATTATTATATTGCGATCGGACTATAAATAAGTAAGATATGATATAAATGAATAGACATAATTTACGCCAGCATACATAAGTTAAAATCTAGTGTCAGACACACAGCATTTTATTATACCCTTCGACAATTGAAAATGGACAAAAAGGGTATATTAAATTTGTGCAAAATGTAGGTAACAGGCAGAAGGTGGCGTGGGAGATCCAATATATTTTAGCCAGGATCAGTAGCCATGTTTGTCTCTCCAGATGTAGACACAAATCTCAGCTATTATAATCACTTTAGACACCGAAGTTGGCATGCTTTACTAGGCACAGATTAAGTTTATTTCAAATGCTGGGTGCCCACAGCCACATCACAAATTAAATTTTGCAATTGGATTTCAAAGTGACGTATAAAAGATACAAGTTAGAAATTCAATAAGCTGATTGAAATAACAAATCCTCCAAGTTTCAATTCGATCAAACAATTAACAGAAAAGTTATTTAAGCTAATTAACAGATCGTTCCACCGATGCTTCTTGAGTTAATTTAAACATGACCCACCCACTTTTTACACTGAAGTTAAAGGATCACGTTGAATTTATTTACGTTATTGGGGACAGCACGATCTTTCGGATATGACAATTGAGTTTCGATACCTAACATGTATCTTAAAACGCTTTCTAATCTTTCGTTCATTGTCTTCACCATATTATGATATCTTTGCTGACACCCATGTCCCCATCCAAGCAGGCTAAACATGTCCTCCAGAAGGACCATAGCAGGAGCAGCAGCCATAGGGGCCACAAGGACCGGCACAATGATTGATTGCTCTAAACCACTGGCCGTTGTATGGGCCGCAGAATCCACAGGGTCCCAAACCACCAGTAGGTCCACAGCAGGTGCCGGGCATTGACCGCAAGCAGGGATTACACATCGTATTTAGATTAACTAAAATAATAAATTCTGTTATAATTTAATAAATACAAAAAAAAACGTTAACACCTTAGCCTGATTACGGAACTAGGAACTAGGTATCAGAAAATAACAATTTTATTTGGTAATTCCAAAAGGTGTTTATCGTACGAGAGCCCAGACGAGAATAATTTTATGTACTTTTCTATTGGCATAAGTACAAGTTCTCATCGATGTTAAATGAAAGGACTACTTATTCAAAAAAATGTGTTGAAATTGTTTTGATGTTTGACAAACCTTTTACTTTCGAGTTCATATCTAAGGGCAAACCACCACGAACTCCTAAAGGTTGCTCATATAATATTATTATTATGGTTTGACTCTGTCGCTGTTTTGTTAACTTATTGCATTTTATGATTTTAAAATATATAACACTGTTTGGGTGTGTAGGGGTATAAAGTAATATATATTGGTTTTTGGATGAGTACTCAAATTTCACTAGTATGAAACAGCTGATCCCTAGACAACGACAATGACGACAACGAGAACGAGAAAAGAAACGACTACATATGAAGAAGCTGGCGAATAAACGAGGAACAAGAGCGCAACACTACGAGAGCGAAGTGCTGCACGGCGGCAGCAGAGTTGTTAATTGCTCGTTGACTAAGTGCGTTGTGCGTTCTGTCTGTGTGGCTGCGATAGCGACAAGACGACGATGAATACGACGGTGAAGACATAACCTTGAGACAACGACGACTTATAATTACCATATCCTATATTAATTGTTCTAAAATACGAATACATACATATAACCCCCAGAGTAAAAGGCAAACTCACAATTTAATATATGTATACTTCGATTTAATAACATTTTTGTTGACACTCAAAAGTGAAAAACTTAAGCATGTTTATAAACAATGTTGATATGCTATACTTATATGTATACAATGTGTATGCATACTATCAACATACCCGCTAGCCTACGAGTATAACATGTGGGTTTCTCTTAAAACAACTTTCGATGCATTACTTAAACTACAGAGCCGAATCTGCAACTCATAGAGTAGAAGGGTATTATAACTTGATGCCAAAAGGGTGACGGGTATAAAAAATTATAAATTAATTACAGATAATAAACATAGAACTTAAGAAGTAATTTAAAGGACCGTACTGATTTCGCCGCCTGCAGTGGATTCAATACAAAAAACGGAAAATAAAGAAAATATTTAAGAAATCGTTTTCTTGGTGGGGAACGGGTATATAACAACCGAACACACTTCACTGTAGCTTTAGTATTTATTTTTATCTCTTTCAGTTTTGTTGATCCGCGTATCCCTAGGCTATTAGCATTGTGCTCTGTTTAACATTGTAGAAATCAGCGTCCACAAAGCAGAAGCTAAACCTATGGGCCAGCCAGCGAATCAAATAAATATACACTTGACTGCACTTCCGAAATATTTCCACTGTCGTTCACCAAGCTCTTTCCCAAAGGCTGTCCGTGACCATAACTCAGCGCTGATTTAGGGCTAGCAACAAGTTAAAGAACCACTTGCCTCGGCCAATGCCCCTCCACATCGCATCTAAGCTTTCAGTTTTATTTCACCATTTTTTTTCATTTTGCTTTTTTTATTATTTCAGCCTGCCAGGAAAAGAGCCCAAACCACTTTTCTTGGTTGTGCATTTCATAATAGAAATATGCTTTTTCTTTTGGCTCTGGCGCTGGGACTCTGAATCGGGATTCTGGCTGTGAGTTTTTTCCCACTCGGCTTGCTGCGTTGTTTACTTCAAACCGGATTCACAGTCAAAGTTAAGTAAAGTCATTTGACAAGTTTTGTCACGTGCGTCACATGTTGGAATGCTGCTGCCAGCAACAGCATCAGTCCCAGTTTCCCTCATGCTCCTTTAGCTTGGCTTCTGCACATTTTAAGTAATTTTCCACACAGCAGTTGTCGTCATTGTTTCAGAAAATGATTGTTGTTGTTGCTGTCGCCACTGCAGTTGTTGTTGACCTGGTTTTTCTTCTTACAGCAGTCCTTGTCGCCTAGAAGCTGAGAGTGTTGCTTCCGTCGCTCTCTTTGTTTGCTTAAATGTGTTTGTGATTATTTAGTTATGGCATCTAATTGAGTTTTGTGTTGTTGTTTCTACTCCAGGAAGCCTAAAGTGTGTGTGCATGGATGGGCTGTTGTGTGTGACCCTTGTTCCCGAGCTAATTGAGTTGATTACCTCAACATTTTCTGAGTTGTCCGACGTCGGCCGTAGTAGAGCGTTAAGTAACGTGTTGAAATTATATGACGTGGATTGTTGTCCATATACAAGCTTCATGATTAGCAGACTAACTAAATTAAAAGGCGGGCTCGTAGAGAACAAGTAGCACTTTTTAATGATTTTGAATTTACATATGATGTCTCTCTTAATTTGTCCGCAATCCCGCTGAAACAATTGACATGCGTCGAATCTCTTCCTGAATCCCTTTTATTGCACAACGTGTATGCATACACACACTCTGACATACACAATATACGAGTATGATTGGAAATAGGAAATCTCCATTTGAGCGTATAATTGCATGCAGCGCTTTAGAAATCAGCATCAGCAGCTTCATGACAACGTCGTCTTTCACGGCGATTTCCTCTTTGGGGTTTTGTGCTTTGGATTGCTCAATAGCTGACGGACGGGCCGACAGTTTGACAGACGGACAGACTGAGTGATGAGTGATTGTTGGCAGGCTGCCTGCTTGCCTGCCTGGGTGACTACTTTGGCTGAATTCTGTTGTGCATTTCAATAAAACATTCGCTGCATTACATCTACAATGGGCATAAGTTATGCTCCCCTGACGCCGCCATCAATGGAGCGAACGGAACGGCGCCGAGCGGAACTGAACTGAAGTGAAGTTGAAGCTGAGCGGACAAACTTCATTGAGCTATTCGCTGAAAAGGAGAGCAAGCCTGAACAACAGCCAGACATGCAGAAGGACTATGCTCACGAGAGTTACTTGATTCGCACTAATTCCTCTAAAATGATGATGTAACATTGAAATTGACTGATGGATGCTATCCGCCTGTTGAAACGCAAACAATCTTTTGTTTGGCACATAACTGGCTATTACAACTCGGCTTGGTATGAGAGATTTATAGCTCTGCTTTGTTCTGTCTTTCTCTATTGTATGTTTTATGTATAATTTTAGAAGAGTTACATTTGCAGTATGCAGTAATCACTGCCAGTGTTACTAGGGTTTCAACGTTTTGCAAAGACAGTACATAAACCAAATTTCGACGAAAGCAACAGTCGAGGGGGATACCCTTTGACCTATGTTCCGGTATAGTTTAATTTGTTAAATTCATTCAATGTGGATGCTTTCAAATTATTCTCGAAAAAATATTCTCTGGCGCTTCGTCCGCCTGCGTCCCTTGTAAGCTGTCACAAACACTTGATGTTATTCTCATGTTATTCAAATTTGGAGGATACGTAGATAATTTAATCAGCTTAGCATATAAAGTAAGCAAAAAAGTTGTACCTTCTATACATCGTTTACAAATCGACTTAAATTATTGATTTGCGGGGGCGGTAGGCGTGGCACCTAACATTTGAATAGTATACAGAAATCTTTGAGCTAAATTTGGTAACTCTAGCTTTTATAATAACTGAGATCTATGTGTTCACACAGACAAACATACAGACAGCCAGACAAGGCTCAATCGCCTCGGCTAGTAAGAATATACATATATATATTTTGAGTAAGAATATATATATTTTATAGGGTCTGCCACGCCTCCTACACTTTTTTGACCATTTCAATGGTCGAAAGGTATAAAAATAAATAGGGGCTGCTTTTGGGAAACCTTGCAGATTTACACTAGTTTTCCCTATACTAGTTAAATATATAGCAAACACATATTAAGTAGTACAAATATAGTTATAGGACAGAATTTTAACAAAATACATAAATAAATTGCTTATATTCCCAATTAACTAAAATACGATTTTTTTTTAAGTATATGATAAAGAAGTCAGATTTTTACTATATCAGTACTGATAAGTTAAGGTATGTTTGTTGCAACACTATATTCATACATTAGCTCATATTTCGGTTCGATGGTTCCTATGGCAGCTACATATATGTAATATTGGTTCAATTTTGTTAGAATTTAACAAGCACTATATTTACATAGAAAAACTTTTAGGTTAGTTATTCATTAATCAGTATGTACTTTCCCATGTCACTATATGAATATAGTGAACAATCAGTCCAAAAAAATGAAGATGATTAGAAAAGAAAACGTGTTTTTTTTTAGGTCAATACTTATGCAGAGTCTGTCCAAAGAGGACAATAACTAACTTTGAAGCATTTTACAATGGAGTTAGGTTAAGAAGCATTAATTGGATAAAACGGAATAGTAGGTCAAGAGGGTGAAATCTCTTAAAGATCAGTGTTTCTTGCTGTTGTCCAGAATATTTGGCAGCAAGCCGAAGATAACCTTTTTCCATATTATTGCCAAGCGATATACAACCAAGACAAATTTGAGTTTAAATTTAAACAAAACTCAATAACAAATTGAATCGTTGGCATTGCAAACTTTATATTGAAACTGTTAAAAATAATGAGAAATATAACCGTATATTCTAGATACTTATGTTAGGGTATATTAAAATCGATTGTCTTAAAGATACTTATAAATTTTAAATGCAGTTTCACAATTTGATTCTCTTTTACTATATACATAGGTGTTCGTTTTCAAGAGTAGAATGTCTGCAAGCGACCTGCAATATTTTCTTCCATACTGCAATCAATTAAATAAATTGATTTTTTCCATTGGGCAATTATACAAAATGGTTTTCAAGGGTTCCAATCATAAAATTGTGGTTTATTTGCATACTTCAATTGCTCAAATCAAATCGATTTTGGCCATCGTAGTGTCCATAAGGCACTAGAACTTGAAGTTTGCAACACATTAGAAAGCTAATTAATTGAAATACATGTACCAAGTGCAACAGTTGCATTTTATACAAATCAGAATCAAATTTTAATTTTAATGCTGGGCCAGAGTAGCTCCGAGGAAATGCCAGCAGAGGTGTACTAGTAGAAGTTTATAATTAAAACTTTACGCACGTTTTGTCTAAGTAAATACCAAGGAACAACGGACACAAGCACAGTCGGCACACACTCACATACAAACAACATTCCAGCTATTTGGCTTTGTCCTTACGTATGCATGAAGCGAACAAAAATTTGCTTTGCATACTTAAGTGGGCATGTGAATTTAGGAGCCCTCCCGGCTACTCTCGGTATTCGGGACGTCTGCTCAAAGTGAGCATATAAAACGAGAGTACTATAACTCAGTCTAACACTCATTACGTGGACAGTAGAGCTTCAACTTAAATCTTTTCCAGTTTCAACAAAAACTTTCAACTATAAGTTTATATACAAGGGTTCCGGGTTCGAATCCTGGGGGAGGGCATGGTTTTTCAAAACGGCAAGGCTTGCCAAGACAATTGTTCCTACTTCACTAATTTTGATATAGTGTTTGGTAATTCTTAAGAATATTTCTCCACCCTGTGATGTTAAGATACGATATTATGATGTATGGATTTTTCACTTAATAAATATAATAATTTTTTTTTAAAACTATAAGTTTATCACTTCATAAGTTGATTGTCATTGCAATATACTAAATGTATTATATGTTATAGTTCATTTTTGATAAAGCATGACTCTGATAAGCATTATATCATATAAAATACATACGTACTCTTTTGTGGAGTCGGAGATGCATCCTCCTGCGATTCCCTTTACTTTTGTTTGGAACAAAACTTTAATGGCTTCAACAAATATAAATATAAGTTTTGTCTTATTTATTTTCTCAATATTTCAAAATTTTAGCTTTGTAATATTCCGTAAGGCAAATCAAAATGATTTAACCTGTTGTTGAATAATTGGATCTAAATTATAAATTGAATACACTAAGCACGACCGTGCCATTTATACTATTATTGTAATGTTCTTTTATTAATTATGGTACATATCTTTGACATTGATAACTCTTATAGATATTGATAACCTAACATATAATTTCAAAGTGATGTCTATTTCAATTTTAACACGTTTGTCTTAAAATTATCTTTAAACAAACATTCACCAGCATTTTCGATCATTGTAAATTAAGACTGCAGCTACCGATGGGGTTGGCTAACTTTGCGTTTACCATAGGTAACAT
This sequence comes from Zaprionus davidi, assembly GCA_018903715.1. Classification (NCBI taxonomy): domain Eukaryota; kingdom Metazoa; phylum Arthropoda; class Insecta; order Diptera; family Drosophilidae; genus Zaprionus; species Zaprionus davidi. The sequence goes on from JAEIGL010000031.1 coordinate 163,596, forward strand.
GCGGAAGAAGGCATCTCCATCACAATATACATTTGATATTTCATGTCATGTCTTTTTGTATGGTCAACTGGAGCTCAAAGACTTTAAGAGCTAGAACTGCCAAATTTGACAACAATATGTTATAATTGCAAGCAAATCGAATTAATTACGAAGTGATTTCAGAAACTTTGGTTGCATGTCAGCGAGCGTTCAAGTGGATAGTAAGTATAAAATAGTCGAGCATACTCGACTTTAGCTTTCGTACTAGTTTATCAAGCCAGCGACAATTAACATTGTGTCTTTTTATACCCTTCGACCATTAAAAATGGTCAAAAAAGGGTATACTAACTTTGTGCAAATGTATGTAACAGCAAGTAGGAGGCGTGGCAGACCCCACAAAGTATATATATGTGGGACTTGGGTATAAACTATTTTGTTTAAAGTTCAAGTCACAGTTGATGTGTTAAATTCACGGTTGTTTTAATATTAAATTAAATGATTTTATTTCATAATACTTCAATGTAGTTTCTTAAAATTAATTAGTACTTTAGTTTAGTCTTAATGTCGTCTTAGTTAATCTTTTAATTCTTTAATTTGATCGTCGTTAATTGAGCGTCAGCCTTGCTCTTTTTCGTCTTTTCTCTTCGCGTCGTCAACTCGAACTCTTCTTCGACTATTCTTTGGGCCATCTGACTCAGTGTTGCCAGATCATTCCCACATATATTCTTGCTCAGAATCACTAGCCGAGTCGATTGAGCCATGTCTGTCTGTCTGGATGTCCGGATGTCCGGATGACCAGATGAACACACAGATCTCAGCTATTATGGTATAAGATCTAGAGACACCAAATTTGGGACGAAGGTTCCTATATACTCGGCGCAGATCAAGTTTATTTCAAATGTTAGGTGCCACGCCCACCGCCCCCACAAATCAATAATTTACTTTTTGAACTAAATTTGAAAGCGCTGTATAAAAGATACAACTTTCTGACTTTATCATATACTAAGCTGAATGAAATATCTACGTAGTGTCCAAATCACAATCCGATCGAACAATAAACACAGAAGTTATTTAAGAAAGTATGAGCATAAAACGAAATGCTTCTGTCAGCTAACAAGAGAGGCTGGCGAGCGCGAAGCGCGAGCGCCATATGTGTATGAATTTAACAAATTAAACTACACGGGAACATAAGTCGAAGGGTATCCCACTGTCGCGTTTTGCGCGACTGTTACTCTCGTTTTTGTTTCAGTAGTTATGAAGGGGTTTCCGAATATATTTCGAAATGGCATTCAATACAAACTAGAAACTCGCACAGAACTGAATGCTCCTAACAAGAAGGATATTCGGGAGGGTAACAAGAACAACAACAATACATAATTTGGAAAGCAAACTAGACGAAAGTTCATATGTAAATATTTTCATAATATTTGTTATATAGTTTGACCAACAAGTTGAGTTTTGGTCAGTTGATTATTTGTTGTTCTTGTTATACCCCGTAATCAAGCAATGAATAGGATGAGCTTATTTTTCCAAAGTAGACAAATCACAATGTATAGTAGAACAATTTTTAAAGATTTTTGTACTTTTTCTATTTATTAAGAAAACAAATGCAAATTGCATGTATTGCTTTTTTCTTAAATAATTATAAAATTGCAAAAGCTTCTCTCCCATTCCAGGGTATACAAAGAAGCTATCAAGCATTTTGTGCTTAACTTGATTTGAAAATGTACTGAAATTCTTAATTGCTTTAAGTAAATTGTTTTGCAAATCACTTTTTACTCAAATTTCATTTGATGAATTTAAGTTTTATTTGGAATGTGCATTGAATTGTACGTGCACAAACATGTGTTTGCGTGTGTTCAACTTAAAGTTGCGGTTCAATGTGGCCCAGTTATTGCCCTCTTCGACCAACAAGGATTCATTTGCGAGTTAATTGTCAGAATTGTTCGTCGGTTGTCGGCTTTAAAATTGTATGTAAATTATTGTAAATTGTTGCGGTTTGTCTTTTACGCAGTTCGGCGGGTGAGCATACCCTCTATGGTTGCGAGGCACTTCGACTTCTTAAGAAACTTTAAGTTTAAGCGAAACCATAAATAGATGATATCGAGATTATAGAAAGTTGAGTTACAAACCATTAAACCATACACTATGAAAACCATTCGATTTTTAATTCAATTTTAATTTTATGGAAGAGTATGTTATATTCGGTTTTTAAATTTGTGTTTTTCCCTATAGCTGTTAAATTTCACAAACATGTCGCATTCTGTTTTTGTGGGCATTATTGCCAGAGCTTTCTCTGTAAGCATTTTGGTGCTTCTGCTGCTCTTGTTGTTTTATTCTCATTTCTGGTATTGTTACTATTCTTGTTGTTTAACATGTATTGTCTGTTTAAATATTTAGTGCACAATCGCCACTCGGCGGGCTACACACAAATTGTTAATTTTTGGCCATTGTACTTATATTCATACACATGATTTCTTATAACATAATTAAACAACATGTCTGACAAAGTGTTAAATTTTCAGAATTCAAATATTTTTCATTGAACGAAACCATGAATACCGCTGCGCAACGCGTAAATGATTTGTAATTTAATAATTAAACTAAATATTCGGAAATATGCAAACAATGCAAACTGCACTTAACATACAATTAAGGCGAACAACAGAAATGGATTTTCACGCACGCTTTATTTGAGGGCGATTTGTTGCTAAGCATAGCGACTATACACGTATGTACATATACAACGTAAATATATGTACCTGTTCGTATATTACCGACGTAAATACCAGCTGACCATTTTGGAATTATTATTCAAGCTGTCATCGACAGTCGCGCGCCGTGGGCCCTGACAATGAAAAAATGCTTAGCAAAGAATCGGAAAGGGGATTGTCGGCGAACCGCTTGGGGCCCAGCGGCAGCTGAACATCATTATTCACACGGCGCAGAGGTGTGCATTATCGCGTCAGGCACGGCCCGAAAAAAACAGGATAAACGAACGGGAGATATAATAGTAAAAGTGCAGAAAGCAAAAGAATTATAAAACGAGAGCAACAGTCGCGCAAAACGCGACAGTGGGATACCCTTCGACCTATAATCCCGTGTAGTTTAATTTGTTAAATTCATACACATATGCATATGCACATGCTTTGAAATTAATCCCGACAGATGGCGCTCGCGCTTCGCGCTCGCCCGTCTCCCTTGTTAGCTGACAGAAGCACTTGGTTTTATGCTCATACTTTCTTAAATAACTTCTGTGTTTATTGTTCGATTGGATTGTAATTTGGGGATTACGTAGATATTTCATTTAGCTTAGTATATGTTTAAGTCAGAAAGTTGTATCTTATATACAGCGCTTACAAATTAAGTTCAAAAATTAAATTATTGATTTGTGGGGGCGGTGGGCGTGGCACCTAACATTTGAAATAAACTTCATCTGCTTATAGTACACAGGAGTCTTTCTGCCAAGTTTGGTAACTCTAGCTTTTATAATAGCTGAGATCTGTGCGTTCACACAGACAGACGGACAGACGGACAGACAGACAGACATGGCTCAATCGACTCGGCTTGTGATCCTGAGCAAGATATATATACTTTATGGGGTCTCCCACGCCTCCTTATGCCTGTTACATACATTTGCACAAAGTTAGTATACCCTTTTTTGACCATTTTCAATGGTCGAAGGGTATAAACATATCAAGTAACAAAAGCTTCAGGGAAAAGCACTCGACTGTTAGATACCTCTTGCCAAACAATGCCCAAAATATAAATTGAATGGTTAGTGATATACGTATTTGGTATACTCTATGATAGATCATTCCTCTATTTGCATATTAAAAACATTTTTATGTCAATGACTAACAGTCGAAGTGTATATAAAGTAATAATATCTGATAGATAGCTGTGTATTAAATGAGTCTGTGTAAGTTTAAAATCAAAATTTAAAAAAAAACATGCTGTGGATTTTTTCAGATTTTCTGAAGTGATGTTTGATGTCTTAAGTTTTTGATTAATGTATTCTTGTAATTCGCCTTTATTGCAATGAATGTGAAATTAATAAATCTAGAGAATCAGTTGATTCACTGTAGATTAATGATATAATACGTCGCCAGACGTAAAACGACTGAATTGATGTCTAAATTGTATTGTATATACATACGTATAAAACTTTAAACAGAAAGTCGCTCCGATTTTCACTTACGTAACAAACGTATTCCCTTCTGTCACAAAAGTTTTCAATAACGGTCGAGACTTTAATAAGAAAAATTGTCGGTTATCAAACTCAAGCAATTGTTTTGGACTATCTTTTAAACTTGGGAATGTTGGGAACTTCTTAAAGTAAGAGTAAAATCATAAATATTGATATCTCAGGTGTAGTATTTAAAAACTTAAGCTACAATATAAATATATTTGTATATACATAATTGCTTTTGTCCTCTTCAAATTCAAGCCCTGAGCAGCTATTAATCTATTCAACTGATTAAAGCCAACAAACTACCTGACTCGAGAATAGACGGCTGTAAACAGAGCCCGTTCCTTTGGGAGGACACTGCACGGAAAACATAGAATTATCAGTTTCCCCATTTCACATTGCGCAATCAGTTAGAGGCCACAATAACAACAACAATGCCTACAAAGACAGTACCGCAAGTGACACCATGCGAAGTCGGTCAGTTCGGAGTTAGCATTAGCGGATAGCCAAGCACAAAGCAATGCAACTAATTGCCTTAATTAATTAAGCTTAAACACGACTGCACACTTGTTCCCCCATTTACTCGCACACAGAAAGCGACATGCAGTTCCACATACATAGATACATATACAACCATATACATGCATATGTATATAACTTATCAGTTTGCGTGCTTCTTAAGCGGATTCACGAAAGTAAGAAAAAGTCGCCCAAACCAGTACAAGGAGAACGCGCAGTGTAATTAATGTGCGCGGCATTTTAAAGTAAACGTCACGAGTTGCAATTCAATTAAATTTTAATCAATTGCCAGGCAACTGTGATCAGTGCAGGGAAACAACAGCCACAACAACAAGGCGAGTACAAGAAACTACAACGAGAACATACGCATCCTGTTGCACAATGGCCCGCGCTCTGCCTTCGCTGCATCTGTGGAGCGGACAGTGCGTTCACTGACTGACAGCGCAGCGACAGCCACAAATAACCGCAGGATAACTTCATTTGCATGCGCCACACGCAGACACACACACACACATTCACACACACATATAGAACAGCGCGTTGCTCGTTGAAACGGAGTCTGTTTAACACTTTTGCCTGCCCAGAAATAAATAGTTTGGCATGATAGACAAATATAAATATATTTACGTCTCTATATACAAATGAATGTAAATGAAAACGAACGGATTCTATCTGCTGCCTGCATTTACATTAAAAGAATTTTTATTATTATTATTCGCTGCGTGTTTTACATGTGCGCGAAAATTTCTTTTATTAACAGATACATAGTTAACAAGTAACGAAATATAATGTCGAGTGTGCGCTCAATAAAATACCCTTCGTCCAAATTTAAATTCTATAATCACCAATAGCAAAATCCACAAATATTCTTCTTGGTCAAAATTATTCGAAACTATGGAAAATTGTATGTTATATTTTTCTGTCATTATTATCCAAAGGAAATTGTGACTTAAATAGTTTAGTTTAATTGGTTATTTCCCTTATTCCAAATTCGGATAGACGGACATGGCTAAATCAACTTAGCTATTGACCTATTGATATAAACATACATTTGTATATACTTTGTGGGGTCTGCTAAACCTGCTTTAACTTGTTACAGACGTTTGCATTTAGCCTTTTTAACCAAGTGGACGGTACAACAACCCACACGCTAATCTCGTGAAAGAAACGTGACGAAGAACAAAGGTAAATTATGGGAAATTAAGTGTAGAACTACACGATTTACAATGAAAGAGAGCTCGATAACTATAAATATAAAATGTTATAACATACAACTTATGCATAGCTATTACTTCTCTATAAAGATATAAAATTAGAAAGGAATTTTACAGACAGTTTGCCACATGTCTCTTCGCCATCTACAAAAACTTTGTAAAGAGAAAATTTAGTTGCATAATAATATGTTATAAGAGTTGTTTGAAATAGTCAAAACGAAATATATGTCCGGCATAAGGCGCTTTGTTTTCAGTCTAAACAAGAGTTTTTACACTTGGCTGGCCCAATTTCACATTACAGTTAAACGACCCCACAATTCGGAATGGAGCGCGTATGTATACACATACATACATGGACATGCAACCGGACATTTATATACATACATATGTATGTATATTGGTGGCACTGCAGTGCACTGGCGCCAAATAAAACTCTTGCATATGAATAAATTAATACAAATTAAATAAAAATTGCGAAGTTTTACAACGCCGTATAATTGATGCTCAGCCCAGTCGGTACAAATACAGATATATACCGCAGTTATGCACGCTATATAGTATATATGAACATGGGTACTGTGTGCTATTATAAGGTTTCTTTAAAATTTAACGACGAATGAAAAATATGCATATAAACATTAATAAATGGTTGCTGAGTAAATAAAAAAGGGTTCATCCTCGTTTTCTACGTTTGAAATTTGCATTAAAGGCTCATAAATTTGCGTAACGGCCGTTAAGGGATTGTTGAGGTTGGAACAGGAACTATAAATTGACAGAGAATGGATGCGAGGGGATAAGTTAATAGCTGACCACTTGCAGATGATAACCTTTTGAAAATGTCAAGTTAAGACATCGAAGCATCGTTTAAAGATGCAGCTTTGAGCTGCTGCTTCTGCTGTTGTTGAATGTTGGTTCACTTATGTCGCATCATTATCGACATTAACAACAATAAGCAATTTATTGCCTTCGTCAGCAGGGTTCGTGACACGGAAATTCGTGCCAGCTGCCTATGAGCCTAGTACAACATATGCCAAGTCTATGTAGATAAAGGTAATAGAAACGACAGGGCAATGGAGGTGGACTGCCATCACTCTTGGCAACCAGCAGCTCACGTTTACTGCAACCGTGCACTGATAATATTTGCAACGCTTGGTACTGGTGGTGCCAGCGTTCGTCTATCTGTGCGTATGTATATGTGTGTGTGTCTGCGTGTACTTATATGGCACATATAATAGGGGCCTCGAGTCAAAGCTCGAGTTCAATTGTATCGTAGTTTTGCACGGTCCGACTTCAAGTCGGCTAAAGGATTTGCTGGTTTAGGTCGACGGCAACGAGGTGACCTGGGCTGATGCAGCTCAGCTACATATCATACATACAATGGCTTACAGCTTTTATCAACCAGCGTCTACCTGAAAATTCAACGGTCTGTATAAGCTGAACTAAAAATTGTATCTAAACAATTTAAACGCAAGATATTTCTTGTATGTTTCAAGATATTATTTACTTACTTCATTTATTTTTAATTATTTATGCAGCATTTTTTAAAGAATTAATAATGAAAATGTATCTTAAAACAATGCAGCAGCTTATTTCAACCAGCTCCTTTAAAACTTTGCAATGCTCCATTACTTTGCAAAGTAGCGTCAATGTCCTTGCCCTTATAAATTGAGTTCAAAAATTAAATTATTGATTTGCGGGGCGGTGGGCGTGGCACCCAACATTTAAAAATCTGCGCCTGGTGCACAGAAATCTTCATGCAAAATTTGGTGTCTCTAGGTTTATAATAGCTGAGATCTGTGCGTTCAACTGGTCATCCAGACATTAGGACAGACATAGCTCAATCGACTTGGCTAGTTATCCTGAGCAAGAATATATAAACTATATGGGGCTTACCACGCCTCCTTCTGCCTGTTACATACATTTGCACAAAGTTAGTATACCCTTTTTTGGCCATTTTCAATGGTCGAAGTGTATAAAACGAGAAGATTGGATTAGATCTTAATTAAAATTTTAATTTGAAGAAAATTAAATTTCAGTTTGATAGAGAAATCATTGGTAACCTGATATTATTTTTTTTTTTTTTTTTTTAAATGGTGGTTCGCGCACCATTGACGATCGTTATGAGTCTTGCGGAAAAGTGGAAAGTTGTGTTACGATTTCATGTTTAGAAATAACAATCAAACAGAGAGATTATGTAAATAGAAATATGCTGATATTCTAGTTATAGAAGCAATATCTTGAAAAATAACGTAAATCGGCCGATTGGTTATTTACAGTGTGCATATGTTCTATGTTTCATCAAGATATCTCTACTAAGATGGCTAAACTAAGAGATTAAGGGTATTTATCTTTTAGCATGCCGAAGAATGCCTAGTGATCAGTTTGTTTTTAAATCGCCGATATTTCGTTAAGTATAGGTGTTGAAAATTTGTCAATCGACTGTAGGATATTTTCAAATCTATCTTTAGTCTATGTTATGATTCTTTTATATATATACATTTTTCACGCCGTTTTTTTTCTGGTACGAGTCGGAAATTAATACACATCCGTTTAGCCGCCCTTTACATTACTCAAAATGTGTGTTTTACCCCCAACATGGGGACAAAAAATTAATTTGTTTTTGCCTCCGCTGTCGTTGCCGGAAGTACGTTGTAATCAACCGACAAATAAATTAACGCCGACGGGGAAATATAAGGGGACGGTGCGAAGTAGAAAGGTCGTCTGGCTTGGCAAATTGCGAGTTTTCTATTTTGACCTTTTCACTTGATTTCCGTTTAGGTCGGTATCTTTTTCTCCTCACTTCCTCATTTACCTTTTTCTGTATTTCCATCCATTTTGGCTTTGGATGTTTATTTTTTATAGCTTTGACGTACGCCAAAGTCCAGATATTGCAGATATTTGCACTGCTCATATTTTTATATCCTTCGACCATTGACATTGGTCAAAAATGGATATACTAACTTTGTGCAAATGAATGTAACAGGCAGAAGGAGGCGTGGCAGACCTCATAAAGTACAATATATATATTCTTGCTGAGGATCACTAGTCGAGTCGATTGAGCCATGTCTGTCTGTTTATCCGTCTGTCCGTCCGTTGTATGAAGGTCTATGTGAACCGTTCACAAATCAAGTTTATTTCAAATTTTGGATGCCACGCCCACCACCCTCACAAATCAATATTTAAATATTTAGATTTACAAGCGCCCTAACTATAAGTGCTAACTATAATATCCACATGTCGTCAAAATTACGATCTAATCGAACAATAAAGATAGAAGTTATTTAAAAAAGTACTAAATAAGCATAAAACCAAGTGCTTGTGTCAGCTAATATGGTAGACAGGCACGCGCAAAGCACGAGCGCCATCTGTCGAGAATAATTTAAAAGCATGTACATATGTATGTACTGTGAATATAAAAAATTAAACTTCACCGAAACATAGGTCGAAGGATATCCTACTGTCGAGTACCGTTTGACTGTTGCTCTCGTTAAATATAAATAAAATTTAGCTTTTTAATATGCACAGGACGACAGCTTTGCAGATATTTTTCAATATGCAATTCACGCGCAGTTAATATTCTTTATATCATTTAGGAAAAACTGAAAAAAGTAAAAAAATCAATTTAAAATTAATAAATCCAAGCTGAGAAGGTCAAGGATAGCAGTGTAATCAATGGTTGAGCACCTTTCAGATAATTTTACCCTTGCAAAGGATATATTTATTATGACCAGGATTTGCAACGCACCTTAAGAGTCATCTCTAAATTCTAAATCACCATTAATCGAACTAGACATGTCCGTCTGACCGTCCGTCCGTCTGTCTGTTGCTACACAATCTAGTCTATCAGTTTAAGAACTATCTTGATGAATCTTAGTACACATGCTTCTTATTGCTGCATGCTATACATAAGTCCGAACGAGCGAGATCGGATCGTTATATCGTATAGCTGCCACACAACCAATCGGCCGATTTTTATTGCATTGTATGTTTATGTCATTTATATAACATACGTATAAATGAGACCAGTATTATTTACTTAGCTATTTCACATATTTATACATTTAGCTAGTATGGAAAATATCGGAGGAGATAAGAACCTGCAAGGGTATAGTGAATGCTCTATATAGATACATATAAAACGCTACAGTCAAGTGCTGACTGTATAAGGCCATGGATTACACAGACCCACAAAAAAAAAGATTCAAGATCTGGGTAAACTGCATATGCAGTTATATGTATTTTGGGTCGCTGAATCCGAATCCGAATCAGAATTTCGCTATCACGTCTGGACTTCGACATAACCTGAAAAACCTTAAAATATCCACCAAAAGATATACAATCCTGATCTGAGCATGCGATATATGTTTTATCACGTATTTTGTCCTTCTTAGTCCGAATCCGAAGTCAAAATTTACGTACCATGTCTGAGTTTCGACTTAACCTCAAAAAACTCGAATAATTTTTGGAACCCCAAAAAATAATGGGGGGTCATGATCGGGTCATGCGATATATGTTTCTATATGTTTTAGAGCTTCCGAATCCGAATCCAATGTCAAAACTAGCTTATCACGAGTAAATCTAACCCAAAATTTTTTTAAAAACTTCCAAAATTTTTAACTTTTTTTAATATTGGATTAGAGTGTATTAAAATTTAATATAAAATTTGCTTTCTTTTTGAATATACCCCCTTTTGAGCATTGTTTTATCAGTATTCGGAATAGGTTCATCTGAGTATTGATTTATTACGTCAAAACAGTATTTTATCTAATAAAAAACATAAACTAAATACGTAATTCTACATATTAGCACAAATGCAGTAATAAATTATCAAAAAAATTAAAAATTTTGGAAATTTTTAAAAAAATTTTTAGGTAAGGATGAAATTCAGACGTAATTGGCTGATTTTGACATTGGATTCGGATTCGGAAAGTCTGAAAACATATAGAAACATAAATCGCATGACCCGATCATGACCCCCATTTTTTTTTGGGTTCCAAAAATTTTTAGAGTTTTTTGAGGTTAAGTAAAATCTCAGACGTGCTACGTAAATTTTGACTTCGGATTTGGACTTAGAAGGACAAAATACATGATAAAACATATATCGCATCCTCAGATCAGGATTCTATATCTTTTGGGGGATATTTTAAGGTTATTCAGTTTTGTGAGGTTATGTCAAAGTCCAGACGTGGTGGCGAAATTCTGACCTCGGATTCGGATTCAGCGACCCAAAATACATATAACTGCATATGCTCCTTACCCAGATCATGAAACTGTTTTTTTTTGTGGGCCTGTTTTATCATAGTATACCGTAAAAATAGTTTGTAATTAACAGAATAGAACCGCCGCTCGAATTTTCCACCGATTATCAAAAATAATCAGTACCCAGGGAACACCAAGGGGAGGCTACTGCAAATGTAATTGGGCTAGTTGTTCTTAAAAAGTTAAATTTGGGTGACCTACGAGTCGACTTGAGATGCTCTGCGCAACTCCAAGATTCCCCAAATTGAGTAATTTCTGCAAGATGCAGTCATAGATAGAGATTCTATCTGTCTAACTTATTTATTTTCAGATATTTATTAACACTCGCAATGAAAATTGCGGCTTATTTGTATTTATAGTAAAAATTTGGCGGAGATAAATTTTATACGGTGTTCGAACGACACACGTAATTTGAATTAACAGAAATTTAGACAAGCGCCGTAAGAATTAGACTGAGCGAGAGAGCAATAGGTATATGTAACCAAATTTCATTACATGTGCTTCTTCTTGATTTTTTGGCAAGAGCTAAGAATGCAAGTTAACAAGAGTTAACGACGGCCTCTGGCTGGGCACCAAGATCTGCATAGCTTGCGTTCCCGAGTCCTCCGTGCAACCGGAGATCTTGCACGAGGCGCAGAGTCAGCGGAACGTACCGTGGGACCAGCAACTCTGCAGAACTACGAAGTCAGCAGAGGTCCACGATCGCCGCGACGTTAGGGTTTACTTCTTAAGTTCATTTTGTCTTTGTACTTGTAATTTAGTTTAATAATCGAGCTCAAACCTTACGGACACTTTCGGTCCATAATAAATATTGTAAAGCAACTTCAGTGTTTTACTTTTACGGGTCGGGAGCAAGTCCATGCCGCTAGTCTTTAGCAAAGATCCGTCCCCTCTAGTCCACCAGTTGTCGGCACGGCTCGGCAACGCGAACGTTTAACAATCGAAGTGAACTTTCCTAGCGTGGGCGCATACCTGCCGCGCAAGCAAAGGAGATCATAACAAAGTGCACCGCCCATCACGCACTGTTTGCCGTGATTGGAGTCCACTCCTGACGCACCCGTCAAGTAGAGGTACCTCCGTGGGAATATTGGCTTCTGACGACACCACCGTCGCAGAATTGTGGGCTGGCGCATACCTGCCGGCCGCAGACGACTTCTCATGAAGCTGCCCGCAGCCACCCTGCCGCAGCCAACGAGGCATATTAAATATTGCGTCTTGTCGCTCTGTCTAATGTCTCACCATTTCCGACGACCGCGAGAGTTGTTCCGTGGCTGAGTGGACTATATCCCGAACTGCAAGACCAATGGTGTTCGAGGTTCGATTAGCTGCCGCGATCGACATGTGAAATTCTTTTGGATTTTAATTATCTTTCATTAAATAAATTCACAACAGCAACTCCAAATCTAATTGTACATACATATGTGTTTGTACATACATGCGTGCAATATTGTGTGTTGAAGTGGGATGCCAACACATACATGTGGATATACAGACATGTATGTACGCGCGTCCCACTCGCATTTATTTTATTATTTTGCAAAATATTGAGAGCAAATCAAAATAACAACATCCAATGAGAATCATATTGAACTTACAAAGTCTTAACAGACAAAATACGGAAAAAGTGACGGCATTGAAGAACGCATTGTTTACTTTTGGCTCGCGTCTTTTTGATGCGTGCTAAATAAAATAAAAATAGTAAAATTTATTTATAAATAATTAATATTATTTATAACTATTATAATTTTATTGTCTTTCATACTGCATAATAAATATAAAAACAAAATAATGAATAACTGTTTTTTATTTAAATTTAATTAAATAATTTAATTTGAATGGAGCGGCGTATCACACCCCGCTTGACTGTAACTGTTCTTTTAGTTAAGCATTAGTTAGTACGCTTGCTTTGCAGTTGTATGATCATGGAGCGGCTACAGAAATCCACATAGACGCATCAAAGCTAGGATATGGAGCAGTAACCAGAAAGATCTTTTTTTTTACCCAGTCATGTTCATGTTCCTATGATTAAAGGGAAAGTAGTTAGAGTCGGTACTACTTAGTTGCGTTGAGTGTATTCTGGTAAACGCAAATGCAGGTCGTTTCTTAATCCAATTGATAAGGGAGGTTCACCGTTAGTATCCTATCACATTGATCATGTCAGACCGATCGAGAGCATTCAGAAGCGATATAATCTGATTTTGGTTTTTTAAATATGTGTGGTTATATCCCACTCGAAGCACGTAAGTAGACGACGTTATAAATTGTTTCGAAAGGCAGGCCATAAATTTTGGAAACCCTTGTAGTCGGACAGGGGAACAAATGCTTTTAAAGCTTATAAAGCATATTATGAATCACAAAACATGAAACATTTGTTGATAACACTGGTGTCATGGAGTAACGGACAGGTAGAACGAATCAATAGGATTGTTGTGGCCATGTTCTCTAAATTGAGTATGGAGAGTCCCGGTTCACAGTATAAGTATTTAGGTCGTGCTCAGCAGTTGGTTAATAATACTGAGTCATGCAGTATGAAAATCACTTTATTCAAGCTAATGACAGGAATTATCCTTGAGAATCCAGAGATGAAACAGTGCAGCAGTCATTCTTTGAAGATTTAAATAAAGATCGTCAGGAATTACGAAAGCTAGAGATAACATCACTAAGTAACAAAAAGCAAATCAAAATGTATTTAATTAAACACGTAAGGTAGAGATAATCTATAAAGTGAAACATTTAGAAGCAATTTAGCGTACACAATACGGGGTGGGATTGAAGTTAAAGGGAAAATATCTTGGACCATATAAGGAGGTGAAAGTCCACAAACACGTCAGGTATAATATCGAGAAAGTATGTGATCGAGATGGGTCGTAGAAGACTTCAAACGCTACAGATTATATAAAGATATTCGGGAGGAATATGACGTCAGGGCAGCCGAATGTATGCATTTCATTTGAGTAAGCATTAGTTCGGGATACTCGTATGGTTAACACTATTAAGAGCAAGAAAGTAGTTCAGAGTGCAGCGCCTCCACTCAATCAAGTCACCAACTTTCGATGCATTGTCAACTTTCGATAATATCGAATTATCTTCTTGACCGTGCTCATTCGGAGAGAAAGGGGTGGTTCTTGCCTGCTGAAGGTTACGAGTACATAAAGTTTAAATAAGATCTCTGGTGAAAGCTAAACTTTCAAAAACAAACACGAAGACTATTAGGCCCTATCAAAGCAGGTCAACAATAGAAAACTTCGTGAACGAAACACATAGTTTAATACGACTAAAGCGTCGCATAAGGAAGCAGATGTTGTTGCATCCGCGCTCTAAACCCACCCAACCATGATCTTCATGCGCGATGTTGTGAAGATCCCAAAAAAAAAATTAACTATGTACTCAAATTACCATGTCTACAGGAACAATAATTATTTTAACAACAGATTCATTTCAATTTCAAATTTCACATAATTTATTATAAACTTCTTTCTTAATAATATTCCTCATTTTAGTGCATATTCATTTACAAGCTTTTCGGTATTTAATTTTTATTTAATTTTTGCTCAATGTTTCTTTCAGTTATTATTTTTCAGCTAAATTTCACTAAAGTTCCTCCTAATTTCTCTCAGTGTAAGATAACAATACTTTATTTATACATAATTATCTTTCTATCCAAACACAATCAACATTCGCTAAGGTCTTTCTAGGGTTAAGCCAACAAGTTGAGATACAATATTTTTGCCGTGACTGTAATTCTTTTTCTTTTGTTTCTCTGGGTTGTTGTTGGTTATGCGTAACAATTTATTTGTATAGATTATGATCGCGGTGATAAGGGATAAGCAAAACTAAAACAGACAAATGCATGAGGATGTGCGAATGTACACCTGTAAGATCAGCAGCCACTGAGCTTACGAACAGAGCGCATAAGCAGAGCGCGCACGCTGCTTACAGCAGTACATACGTACAAATTCTGCGCTCGTATGTAATTATGTATGTATGTCTATGCCAAAGCATAAACGGATAGGTAACAAAAGCAGACAGACCGAAAATTGTGCATAAAAAAATTTAAATATAGTTATGTATATCTATGTATATATATGTATAGGTACCGGCGCACATACATACATATGTACACATGGTGGACAATATGTTTGCACGTACATATGTACGTATATATATACATGCACAAATGTTTAGTTATAACGAGGCGCAAAATTATTAAGTAGTTAAAGCCGTCAAAATGAAATGCAAATATATATAAATAATATGTTTGTACTCCTCGATGAAAGGCCTTCCAACGATGGTATTTTATTTGTGTTCGTTGCTAAATTTTTTATAGTTTATTATATATATTAATTTTCCCTTGGGCTTAGCGCAATTTTAATAAGGTGCATATATGTATGTATACACAGTTTTCGTTCTTTTTGCACGTTTTTTTTTTTTAGGGGGGAGCAATTTGAAAATTAAATTGTAATACACAACAACAACATATAGCCCTTTGAATCACTAGATTTTCCTATTGGTCACTGACACTAACTTTTCAAAAGGTAACTCACTAAAAAAATATTTAACGCACAGCATTGGCGAGCAAAAAAAAAATATTTCGACCGCAAACTAATGTAATATTAGTAACAAAAAAATATTTCGGCAACGCGACGATCGGCCTCTCTTTGTGGCTGCGGCGACGAAACTACTCTAGCGCTGTCAAGCGCGAGTTCTATTCTCCTTGTCTCCGGTTTGCCCTCGTCGTTTAAGCCCTTCCGAGGGGCGCTCGAAAAGTTTCTCGTGCTGAGATTATTCGAAGCTGCGCACACCAATTGCAAATGATTTTTGGCTGATGCAATGTGGCCAGCTGGGGGGCACGGGGGTTCAAGAGGTTAACCTCCTGGGTTTTCTGGCACTGGGCAGAGAGTGACAAAAACTATGCTGCCTTAGGAGCGGGGGTTGCTTGGTTCGTCCGATCGCTACAAGACTGGATGTCTCGCGATTTTGGGCCTGCGTGCATAGGTTACACGTGGAGGTGTATGCGTATCGTAGGATGCACGAAAATAATATCGTGGGTGCAATATGATGCACGGAAATTAGTTTTTACTTTGTCGATTCTTGCGCTGCTCGGCTCTTTTAATACTTTATGCAGTCAGACTGCAGACTAAGCAGACGGCGCGGTTAAATGCTCTCACGTGGTGCAAGACGGGCAACCAGACGTGGAGACGACACTACGGATAGGTTGAAAGAGAGAGAGAGTAGTTCTCACAGGGGTCTTTTATAGCCAAAAATTTGGGACAAGTTCGTATGAAGTTGGCTGCGCTAATACGCTCTAAACGCATAAGCTACATTTACGGGATGCAAGAGAGAGTTATCTTAGCATGAAGCTACGAATGAGCAGACTCAATGGGCAGAAGGAGATAATGGAAATGAAATGTTGCGTTGATCTGGCGAAGCCTGTTGCTATCGTGTATGTTGCGAAGTTCGGTGCAATGTTGCTGAACTTAGAAATGTTGCATAGGTAAAGAATTGTGCGAATCCTAACTAAATGTTGCAAAGTTTGACAAATGTTGCTATTGCTGATGTTAAGAGCATCGACGGAGTTTGCAGCAACAAATGCGACCATTACAAATCGAACTGACTTAGAGTTCTCAGAGGTCTGGCAGAAAACGATGCTCAAGCAGGGTGCGACGCCCCTGCAATCTGTCACTGTATCGGCTATTGTGCCGTCCAAGCTGCTCTTCAATTGTGTGCAGGTTTAGGTCGAGGTGCAGGGTACTGTTGCGGACATACTACGGGGAGTTTGTGATTTGCCGGATCTCCTTATTTGCATATATTAAATCTAATGATATACTACTAAAATAAAGGAGAGCAACAGTCGCGCAAAACGCGACAGTGGGATACCCTTCAACCTATGTTCCCGTGTAGTTTAATTTGTTAAATTCATACACAAATGCATATGCACATGCTTTGAAATTAATCCCGACAGATGGCGCTCGCGCTTCGCGCTCGCCCGCCTCCCTTGTTAGATGACAGAAGCACTTGGTTTTGTGCTCATACTTTCTTAAATAACTTCTGTGTTTATTGTTCGATCGGATTGTGATTTGGACACTACGTAGATATTTCGTTCAGCTTAGTATATGTTAAAGTCAGAAAGTTGTATCTTTTATACAGCGCTTACAAATTAAGTTCAAAAATTAAATTATTGATTTGTGGGGGCGGTGGGCGTGGCACCTAACATTTGAAATAAACTTCATCTGCTTATAGTACACAGGAGTCTTCCTGCCAAATTTGGTAACTCTAGCTTTTATAATAGCTAGATCTGTGCGTTCACACAGACAGACAGACATACAGACAGACAGACAGACATGGCTCAATCGACTCGGCTTGTGATCCTGAGCAAGAATATTTATACTTTATGGGGTCTGCCACGCCTTCTTCTGCCTGTTACATACATTTGCACAAAGTTAGTATACCCTTTTTTGACCATTTTCAATGGTCGAAGGGTATAAAAACATACACATATGTTTATACCTAAATCAACATTCACTCCTTAAATTAATCAGTCTCTCTCACAGAGTGATTAGTTTCAACATCTTGGTGA
This sequence comes from Zaprionus davidi, assembly GCA_018903715.1. Classification (NCBI taxonomy): domain Eukaryota; kingdom Metazoa; phylum Arthropoda; class Insecta; order Diptera; family Drosophilidae; genus Zaprionus; species Zaprionus davidi. Next base: position 181,336 of record JAEIGL010000031.1, read on the forward strand.
TCCCTGAGGGTGTTTGTGGTGTCTGCCTTTAACGATTCGCAGGGGACCAGCTAAAGTGACTTTATAACACAGTTGTGCCCAGACACACACACTCGCCGTCATACTCCCTGCATGTCCGTGGCACGCCCACTTGTGAGACTTTTAATGCTGGAGATATAAATGTCAACAGAGTGGGAACCACAGCAGCGCATAAAGCGCTAAAAGAAAACAAATGAACGCAAACAAGAACAATAATAACAAGTCAAGTCTCTCACACACATGGACATAGACATTACGAAATTTGTAGGAGCGAATGCGTTTTATTTAATTTTTATTGCAGGCGAGGAAAAAGCAGCGCGTGTGTGTGCTGGGAGACAGACTCAGAGAAAAGAGTTTGTGTGTGTAAGAGTAATAAAGCATTTAAGAGTTATTGCCAACAAGCAACAGGAGCAGCTGAGAAGTTTGTGCTGTTGGAGAGGGGAGAGAAAGGCGTAAAACAATTAGCTGTCGCAGCACAAGAGTATGCTGCAAAAAACAACTGACTGCTTGTATGTGTGTGTGGACTGGTGCACTATGGGGGAATCTATCTGTTTTTGTGGCATTAATTAATATCTATCAAACCAAGATTTTGGTGTTATAAATGTAGTATGTTGTACAAACCCTGAACATTAATTGGTAACCCTGGGCGTGTGCCCAAATCCGCCGCCCTTTATTTGGAATTTTATTTTTATTTCTAAAAAGTTATTCGTTTTGTTCATCATTCCCAATTTAAAATAATAAAAATATAAAAAAACTGGTTGAATTCTCTATGATGCATGCTCACAAGAAGAAAAATGTAAACTTAAATAGTATTTTTTGATTGTGCAATCCAAAATAAATTTGCAGGACAGACTCATAATATTGTCAGCGTACTATACTGAAACTTCAATACTCAAGATACAGGAAATACTGATACTGATCTGAGATCTCGACGTTCAAACAGATGGAGACAGACATACCTCAATCGATTCGACTAGTTATATTGATAACAATATATGTACATATATCTTAAAGGGGTATGTCACCCCTCCTCTGCCTAAAAAGAAAAAGGAGGCGTAGGTGACCCCATAAATTATATACTTGTAAATACTTTTCTTTTAAATTTTTACATGAATAGTAGTGAATCTTGTTTCATTTTCGAGTTATAAATATAGACCAACAAAAGTAGTCAAAGTTCCCATTGTGCAGAGCTAAGTTCGCAGATTGAGACGTGATGCCATTAAAGAGTGTAAGCGTGACCTGCCAACTGGTTTCCCATCCCTTTGTAGACGTCCGGAATGTGGTCTAGCTTATGATTAATGCTTTAAATGAGGCGCACACAAACACTTGTAGTGCGTTCGCAATTGGTGAAAGAGGGGAATGACCGTAGGGAAATGCAAGCTGCGTGGAAAACCACTATCACAAACCCGTACACATTGTGCAAAGGATTTTGCACATGCCGAAACCAAGCTGAGAAACAACTGCGACAAGAACAAGTACCAAAAGCACATGTGCATCCACCATGAATACCCTGTAACCGTGTTTCCTGTCAGCGTAACACAGCCCGAAACCTGAAGCGAAGCTTTTTTGGCGGAAAGAGTGGGTAGGCAGGGGTAAGTGTGGGTGCGAACTATAAATTTAAGCGCAAAATTACACATCGGCTGCGTCATGGTAGGATGAGTTATGCAACTGAAGTATTTGGCCGCCGCAAAGTAACAACAACAGCAGGACAAACTTCATGTTTTTTCTGTATGTGTTGGTTTACGCCATGGGCAACTCCGTTGACATCGGAGGGAGTGGCGTAGTCTCGGCGAGTTTTGGTCATTTCATTCGCTCGGTTTTGTCTGTTTGCTTCTAATTAAGCTTAATGTGCTCACATGCTGCACATTTTAAGCTTGTATCGTTCTTGTTGTTGTAGTGATTGCTGCTCATGTAGTTTGGTCATGTTGTTGCATGCTGTTTTTGGCTTGTCGGGGATTTAGCTTTTAAGGGTCGAGACCCACAGCGCACAATTATCGCAGTCGAAAGTTTAAAGCTTTGCCCGAAAAATGAGAGCAAGCTTAGCAGAATTATAGTGAAGGAACTAGAAATACTATCATGCTCGAAATGTGATTATTATTTGTATAATCTTCCAGCAAAGAATATAGTATTTATGGTTCATCGCTTTCGTTTTGTCTTATTTTGTTGAAGAGCAAACAAAACAACTCGCGGTGAACTATCTGGCAATCAAAACTAATAATCGGAATCAAGTTTATCTTCGTTAAAATATAACATAGCTCGGGTTGAGACTGTCGATTTAACTTAATTACTCACACTCTACTGCATTTGTTATACCCTTCGAGAAGAGTGTGCTTATCTGAGCAGACGAACATCCGGACAGACAGACAGATAGACAGACATGGCTCAATCGACTCGGCTAGTAATCCTGAGCAAGAATATATACGTACATATACTTTGTTTACAAAGTTAGTATACCATTTTTGAACCATTTTCAATGGTCGAAGGGTATACATATATTTTTATATAAAAGTTATCGCTCATCCGCAAATATTTATTGTATTAAGGATGTGTGCAAAATTTCATTTATGTTACGCACCGACTTGAAAATCGTAGTTTTGAGAAAAACGCAGCCGCATAACTGTCTTGAGCACGACTACGAGATAACCGGTATCTCAGCGTGTTTGAATCCAATCGACTTAAAATTTTCACAAGGCTTTCCAAAAATGTTGTATTTTGATACATAAAATATAGTATAGATATATATTTGATGTTACAAAACAATTTTTGGGTGACGTCCGGGGAGTTGTTATGCCATTCCTCCAAAATCACTTCCTTCAACACTAGTTTTCGCACTTTTATATCAATTATGCAGAGTTTTTTCTCATCACTGAATAAAAGATTATTATTATTATAAACTTTTTGAATAAAACTAAACGCTTTTTTTGTTGACCGACAATATGAATGGTTTCCTCCGTGTGGTACGGGCATGGATAAAGGTGCTTCTTTTCATTATAACATTTTTTCTTTATTACATTATTACATTTTTTCTTAATATCGTAACCAAAGTGCAAAATTGTTAATCCAGGCTTAAGCCCCATCGTCACTAAGTATATTAATTCAATTCAAATTTGACCACTACACCCCACAAAGTACATACATCCAGTCAAGTAACTCATATTAAATATTAAATATTACACATATTAAATATTACATTTACATTAACATTTCTGTAAAGAGTGCGAACGGATAGTTAAAGTAATTGAAGAAATAATTTGAAGGTTACAACGCGCAAAAGTACTCTCACGAAAACACTCGGCTGTTACTTTTGTTGAAAAAGTCAACAAAAGTAACACAGCAAAATAACACAGCCCTCAATATCAATTAATGGGTATGCGCTGAACTTGAAATCTGGGGTCAAAATTTTGACATTGCGTTTGGAAAATTTTTTTACAAGGTATTTGTACCTTGTTTGGCTGAATTTATTTTTTATTTCCACAAACGTTCGTGATAGAGTACTTGTCATTTGAATAAGACAATTGTGCTTCTTAAGTTAATATTATAGCTGGATTGAAGCTTTGAAGTAGTTTTTAGTGTTTACAGAATGAGGTATGGGTAAATATTATTAACGAATTTAACTGCTTATTGTATAGTACACAAGATTATTTTTACAGTTTGGTGCCTCTAGCTCTTTTAGTATCTGAGATACACATACATAGGCGCTCATCCAGCCAGAATTACGGAATAACATGACTAAATCAACTCGGCTATTGATTCTTATTCAGACTATTTGTACATATGTAAAGTCTATGGTGTTGTCTTCTTCTCCCGGCTAATTACATTTTCGATTGAGACAAGGTTAAAATACCATTCAACTCTATGTGTAGGCGGGTATAAATATTTAATAATTTTAAGTAAACTGAATCGAATACACTTTATGAAATTTAATTATTTTGAATCTTTAGTGCACAACTTGAAAATCTCTCAATGCTTTTGCCCATAGGGGTGTGGGTATGTGTATGTTTGTGTTAATTAAAATCCAATGCAGCTTTTAATTGAAATTAACCTGGCGATGAATGCGATTGCAATGCGCATTTTGTCTGACAAATGTGTGTGCGGTTCAAAATGCTACACATAAATCACAAAATGACGGTGATAATCAGACAAGGCACACAGGCGCAAACGCACACACAAAAGCACATTTGACATTGCGAGTATGTGTGGGTTCGATTTCAATCTCTCAAGCCAATTGACAATTACCGCAATGCAATTCAAAATCTGCGCGATTTCCGTTAACGAGACGCCAGAACGAGCGACGAGCCAAAAAGGTGGACAACAAAAACGACTACAACAGCAACATAACACGCATAAATAACTCGGCTGCTTGCTGAACAAATACTTACAATTTATGCACGTACTGTAGTTGTAGTTGTTGTGGGATGTGCCACACTATACACTCCCATCTCAACGGCAAATTGCACACAATTACAAAATCCAATGAAAATTGATTTATCACGCACACAATATATACGGTCACGCATTCAACATAAATTTTCATTTTCTGTCTTTTTGGGTGAGAATTGTTTTGTACTGTGCACTGCAATGTATAAATTGGAATTCCATATATGCATGTGTGGATGTACCATACATATGAACGTATATGTATAGGGTTATATAAATGTACATGTATGTGCAATGAATATGTACATAATATCTACGTTTATATGTCGCTTTGTTTATGTCCAAATAGGGAGCTCAGTTTCTCATTACACAACAATGAGAAATATTTCATGTAATTTGCGGTTAAACATTCTAATCGTTAAAATCTCGTACATTTTTAGGCTATGGAATTAAATTTTAAAAAATGCATGGTCTATTGTGTTTGTCAGAACTAAAATGTACGTAACAGGCAGAAAAAGGATGCCTCCTTCCTCCGACACCATTAACGATTATATATATGTATGTATATTCTGAATCGTCCACAGCCGCCATGTCTGTCTGTATGATCTCAGATACTATAAGAGCTGGAGACATCAAATTTTGTGACAACATAACATACATACATATATATGTGTATATTGCAGCGTCTCAAAGTTTCGTTAAAATTTGTCACATGATAAGTACACATTTCATTGAAATCATACTATATACGAGCCCCAACCACTATTAATTCGAACAGCATGTGTTTTTGGCAGTGTGCAATGTTCAACACTCGATATTTTCAATACTATTACAGATAGCGTATGCCAGTGAATTTTGTCTAAAAGAGAATTTTATTCTCTTGACGATGACAAAAAAAAAAAACTTCTTGTATTTCCAACAACAACAAAAATGTGATTTATTTATTCAAAAGGTAGATTTAAGAGATAAGAAAAAAATTACCACTATTAATTCGAACGCTGCGCAAGTTTACCGTTAACTCAAAAGAAGAACAAAGCAAAAGCAGCAAATGTAACGGAATCACTATCTAGCTGTAATCTGCAAATAATAACACAATGCAGAATGCACAAAATTTAGAATTACTGCAGTACAGTCAATGTTTAGCAACGATGGCACGTGGTAAGCCTATTTGCACCGAAATCAGAGAATTGATCAGAGATTATTATAAATCTGGGAAGACAATTACGGAAATAAGCAAACAATTAAATTTATCTAAGTCGTCGGTGCACGGGGTAATCCAATTGTTCAAAAAAACTGGGAATATTAAAAGTAATATTGCAAATAGAGGCCGAACATCAGCAATAACACCCCGTGACAAAAGGGAACTGGCTAAAATTGTAAAGGCTGATCGTCACCAATCATTAAGAAATTTGGCTTCGGAATGGTCGCAGAAAATTGGCAAAACTGTCAACCGAGAATGGACGCGACAGCAGTTAAAAACGAGAGCAACAGTCGCGCAAAACGCGACAGTGGGATACCCTTCGACCTATGTTCCCATGTAGTTTAATTTGTTAAATTCATACACATATGCATATGCACATGCTTTGAAATTAATACCGACAGATGGCGCTCGCGCGTCGCGCTCGCCCGTCTCCCTTGTTAGCTGACAGAAGCACTTGGTTTTATGCTCATACTTTCTTAAATAACTTCTGTGTTTATTGTTCGATTGGATTGTAATTTGGGGCCTACGTAGATATTTCATTTAGCTTAGTATATGTTAAAGTCAGAAAGTTGTATCTTATATACAGCGCTTACAAATTAAGTTCAAAAATTAAATTATTGATTTGTGGGGGCGGTGGGCGTGGCACCTAACATTTGAAATAAACTTCATTTGCTTATAGTAAACAGGAGTCTTCCTGCCAAGTTTGGTAACTCTAGCTTTTATAATAGCTGAGATCTGTGCGTTCACACAGACAGACGGACAGACAGACAGACATGGCTCAATCGACTCGGCTTGTGATCCTGAGCAAGAATATATATACTTTATGGGGTCTCCCACGCCTCCTTATGCCTGTTACATACATTTGCACAAAGTTAGTATACCCTTTTTTGACCATTTTCAATGGTCGAAGGGTATAAATATTGGATATGGTTTCTATAAAGTATGTTTTGTTATTATTTATGTATCATACCCAATAACTTATCTAACTCTTAGGCCAAGGAAAACCCTTGCTTACGCTTAGTCAAAAAAAAAAAACGTTTGCAATGGGCTCGGAAAAGGATGTCTTGGACTCAAAGGCAATGGGACACCATCGCAACGCGTCAGCGCGAAGCGCGTGCGCCATCTGTTGGGACTAATTGTAAAGCATGTGCATATGCATTTGTGTATGAATTTAACAAACAAAACTACACGGGAACATAGGTCGAAGGGTATCCCACTGTCGCGTGCTGCGCGACTGATGCTTTTCTTACTGGTTTTTAAATAGAGATTTAAAATGAGTCGAGCGGAGTCGATCCATGAACTGTGTTTTAAATTGTAGCTTATTTAATTCTTGTTCAAATGGTTGTTATTAAAAATGCCGCTTTTAACCGCTTTACGTAAAATTTTAATTCTTAGACCGTAACCTTAATTATATCAATGCAGAATTGTTTGCAAAGTGGTTTGAAGCAAAGGGAAAAAACATTAAGAAGGATTAATTTTATGAAAGCTGCCATACCAAGAGATGAAATAGAGCAGCATATCAGTATTGTTAAACGTGCCAAAAAAACATTTTGCAACTATTTGGCTAGAATATGGAACAAGAGCAAATCCAAATTGGACAGTTTTCAGCGCAAGTATGTAGTGTGGTTGGGCTCGAAAACTGTTATCAAATTAGCTCAGAATATGAACCCAGTGGGTCGGCCAAAATTGCCATTCAACACGAAGAGTAGCAGGACTCGTAGAAGGAACGCAGCAGCTCTAGCAAAATCTAAAAAAAACAACGTAAGCCTGCTTATTCTTGCGGCAAGCTTAGCTGCACGAAGAACTAAGCAATTAGTCAGCATTTTAAAGCTTGCAATATGCCCCAAAAAGGCAAAATATATGCACAAAGCCGTTAGAGACCCGGCCAAATAAGCCTGAAGCTTTTTCTCCAAGTGAGGCTTTGGCTCTTCTTTTAGATCAAGGATTCACAAAAGTGCAATATTTCGCTATAAGAGAGCATTTGAAAAAAAAAACAATGCGATATATACCCATTATATCAAACGGTTGCTGCCGAGAAAAAATGATGCCGCCCTGATAATTTCTCTGTCTGTGATATAAACGCTGAAGTATCACTACAGAGTCTTCTAGCACATACCGCCAGTCGTCTTGTGCATTTGCACGTTAATGTGGTGCAGCGCATAATGGAAGACCAAGGCACAGATTTTTTAGCGGCGGAACTCAACCAAAAGTGCATCGTAGCAAAAGCTCTTGAATCAAATTTATTTGCCACAACAGTTACACCCTTGAGATTATTAGATGCTTCGCGAAACGTATTATGGAATAATCGAACACCGCAGTCTATTCGGTTTTGTAGGCCGTTAAAGTTGGAATTTGTCAAAGAGAGCAAAGAGTGTATTTTAAATGAAAATGTCTAAAAAAAAAAATATCCAACTTGACACCATGCAAAATAATTTTGGAGAATAAAAAGATTATATACGTTAGCTTTCAACTGCATTTAACAGTGATTGATGGCAAGGTGCTTAATGCATTGACGGGCACAACGTCAACTCAAGCAGGATATAAATGTCAAATGAAAAAATGCAGATTTATTGAAGGAAAATGATAAAAAAGACCTTCTTCAACAAAAAAAGGAATACAATGCCTTTTTTGGGAACACCTTTCCCTAAAAGTCGATCAACCAAAAGTTGGAGGATTTGGCAGTACCAACGATGGGAATACAGCTCGGCGTGCATTCCGTGATCCTCACATTTTTTTAAAATCACTGGCATCGATGAGCAGCTTATTGCGAATTTGAGGAGAATTTTGATTTGCCTTTCATGTCAGCTGCCAATCCATTTAAAGTAATTTGAAGTGTTTTGTTTTAAAACTGCGAAGCTTATTATCGACAAATACCTTTGGCTTCCAATGACCGCAACGGTACATAAAATTCTTATTCACGCAACTGATATCATCCAAGATACAATTCTTTCTATTAGGTACTTTGGAGAGGATGATGCCGAATCGAGAAATAAATTTAATAAGTCTGATCGGTTGCATCACGCGCGAAAATGTAATAGGACACAAAACTTTACAGACGTTTCACCGGGCAATGGATTCTTCTGATCCAATCATTTCATCTGTTAATTTGGATAGGAGAATTCAGCGTCAAAAGAAAATGTGTCTTCCATCAGAGGTCTTGCAACTTTTAAAATGCTCCATAAGATCAGACGACGAGATGGAGGATGAAAGCAGTTTTCCTGAAATAATTTTATAGAATTTCCATTCAATATCGAATTGGAAAACGATGTTTTATAAGTGGAGTGCATTTTGTGGAGAACATTCTCCATTCAATATATTATTAATTCGATTTCATTACATTAAATATAATCCTACAATTTGTTTTTTATGTTAAAATAGTACTCTGAAAATGTTCAAACATAAAGTTGATTTTTTTCCAAAAGGGGCAGCGTCACGCCTAAAACTTTTCTAATTATAATAGATAGTGATCAGGTTGACCCTATGCAACATAATATGTCACTCCGTTCTTGAGTTATTAATTTTGCCCAGAAACCCGGATCAAATTTCCCATAGTGCACTGTGCAGTGGAACGATAAGCATGCGCGTACTTCTTAGCGCTGGGCGATCGTTTCAATGTGTGCGTTTATGTATGCACATGCTGGCGTGTGAATGTATGTGTGAATAGTGAAGTTTGGCAACTCATTATTGTATGGCCTGCGAGAAGTCAATTTTGTCATTCAGCATCAGAGTTGGGCTTGCTTCGCAATGTCACACGTTGCTGATGATGTTTCGGTTAGAGCATTGCATATTTTGCCATCGACCATGTTGAGATGCAAGGAATATTCTACTTCAATTTTCCAATTTTCTGTGTCTGGTCAATTTTAGTTTGGAAATTCTTCTTTAATGGACAGTTCAGTAGTTTCCTTCTTGAATTGAAACCTTATTGGACAGCAGTACCGGGTGGATGACGGTCGAGGATTTTTCCAAATAATCTGAGGATTTTTTGACTTTGTAATAAGTCTTAGCGACACGTACGATCTAACAAACAAGTTATTATCTTCGAGATTTGCATTTGAAACCTTTTTTAGCTATTTGTTTGTATCTATTATCTGTGATTAGTTCCAATTTTGGCGCCTTTTTCCAATTTTTTCATGAATTCTTCAAATCCCTCTGGTATGCTCATGTAGACATTCTCTTTTAATTCTCCATTTAGATAGGCTGTAACTACGTCCATTTGGTGTATCTCCATATCCGTACTCTGCCGCTAAGGCAGCAAGCAATCGTATCGAAGTAAATCGAACCACTGGTGAAAAGGATTTATGATAGTCCTCTCCTGGTCTCTGTGCATAGCCTTTTGCTACTAAGCGCGCCTTTTCTTGCCTGTTGACTTGTTATTTTCTTTTGTACGAAATACCATTCTGTTGCCAATTATTTTTCGGTCATTTGGTCTTTCAATAATTTTCCATGTATTGTTCAAAACTTGTGCCATGAACTCATCTTCAATGGCTGCCATCCAATCTGCTGCATCCTCGCAGCTTTCCGCTTCTTGGTATGTTGTTGGATAATCTGTTGATATGAAAACCATTTCACATTCCTCAAATATGTCTTCTATTGATGAATCATTGCTCGTATAATCGACAGGCTCATTTGCGTTTCTTAAGTTGGTTGCTTGTTGATAGACCTTGCGCGGTCTGCCTGGCCGTCCAGAACGGAGCAATTTTGGACGCCCTCTGCCACGTCGCGCTTCATGAGGTTGTTTTTGTTCCTTTTCGGATTCTTCGTCACCTGAGTGCTCCTCTTGATCCTCGTGTCCACCAGATTTTATAAATACCTCGACGTTGTCTTGCTCATTTTCGTAAAATTCTTGATACTCACTCTTGAAACCAGAAGAGTTTATGAACTTGACATCTTTTGCTGCTATCACGATACGTTTTCTCGGATCATACAACCGATATGCCTTTGATTCTTTGGAGTATCCGATCAGAATGCACTCTTCAGAACGTGATTCAAATTTGCCTTGGTTTTTACCCTTTATTAACGCATAAGCGAATATTCGTATATATGACATGGTAGGTACTTTACTCGTCCACAGAGTGAATGGTATCTCACTAGATAGTCCTTTTGTAGGACACCTATTTCTTATATAGCATGCTGTATTAACAGCTTCTGCCCAAAATCGTGGTGGAGCGCCAGCCTGTCGCATCATGCACCTTGCCATCTCTAACAGTGTTCTGTTGTATCGCTCTGCGATGCCGTTCTGCTGCAGTGTGTGTGGGACTGTAAAGCGGCGTCCGATTTCTTGCTTGTTCATGAAATCATCAAAGATCCGATTTCGATATTCTTTTGCATTGTCGCTTTGTAACTTTTTTATCTTGTGACCAGTAAAATTTTCCACAGCTGCCTTATACTTTTTGAAGGCCTCGAAGACTTCAGATTTTTGTGAGAGAATATAAACTTCACAATAGCGTGAAGTAATCATCTATGAAAGTTACAAAATACTTCCGACCGCTTAATGACTCTGTACGCATAGGCCCACACACATCACTGTGCACTATTTCCAACAAATGGTTTGTACGTTTTTCAATTGCGCTTTTATAGCTGTTCGCTACTTGTTTTTCAGTTATGCATATCTCGCATTTGGATAATTTTCGTTTTCTTTTATGTTCATACCGTGCACTTTACCTTTTATAGACATACTTTTTAAGTCATGTTCATTTAGATGTCCCATACGGTAATGCCACAAATCAATATCACTGTGGTTTTCGGAATCGATTTTGTTCGCTTGATATTCTTCTATATTTACATAGTATAAATTACCGTATCGTTTTGCACGCAACCACTCCTCACCGTTGTTCTTCACAATTACGGCTTCGTTTTTTCGAAAATGAACTTCATGTCCTTTATCAGTTATTTTTGATACTGATATTAAGTTCTGTCTCAAATCAGAGACAAATAAAACATTTTTTAATGTAACATTGTTTGTTCGTTTTTCTTTTATTTCTATTTTCACGTCACCGACACCATTTACTTTGGTTGTTTCATTATTTGCCAAATGCAGAGTCTTTTCGACTTCTGCTACGCTTTCGAATAAACTTGCGTTCGAACACATGTGTGCGCTACATCCACTGTCTAGACACCACATTCCGTTTTGATTTTTGGCAAAGAATGCATTATCACACGTTAAATTTGATATTTCCTTTTCATTTTGGTTTTTACCGTTTTCGGGATTTTTTGTTTAAATTTTTACGTTTTTGTTTTTTGGTTTGTTTCGGCAGTTGCGCGCAATATGTCCGACTTTGTCGCACGCATAGCACTTTCCCGTTTCTTTGTGTGTCTTGTCATTGCGTTCTTTGGATTTTCCGTTATTCGCGTACAATGCGTTTTGTTCGCCGCGTTCACTTTTTGTTTGCCGCGCTTCCGACTCTTCTAGAATTTTAATTCTTAGAATTTCAGGCTCTGGCAAATCGTCGCGTGACTCCATGGCGCAACGAAATGTATCATACGAATCGGGTAAACTGTACAATAGGAGAATAGCGAGTAAATCATTTCCGATGTGTACTCCGATTTCCTTAAATCTTTTTACTGCATCGAAAAAATTATGCATATGCAGCCTTGCATCACCTCCTTCATAAATCCGTGATAGAGCGACAACCAAGACTCTTTTGATGTTTCACAGTTCTCTATAATTGTTAATTCTGATGTACTAATAGAAAGTAGTATATCTGCACGCACTTTTTCGTCGAATATTTTCCACTCCGTTATCTGCGTTGGACTGTCTGGACATGGTTTTGTCCCATCTACATATTGCCACAGATCGTTTTTCACGAGCACTGCGCGCATTTTTAGCTTCCATGTATCATAGTTCTCCGCACTTAGCGGCTCAATTTTAATATACGTACCAGCCATTATTCGTGGCTTTTTCTTTAACTTTTAATTTATCATTTACAACTTCAGCTTATTGGCATTCTGCGTTTTCTGGGCCCATAACCTGTTGGACTTTTCATCCGCAGCAGAGTTCGCATATGTGTGTCCAACAAGAGAATACAAAGATCAATTTAAGAAGTAAATAAAGAAGTTTAATTAATTCACGATACAAAATGTGCGCGTCTATTCATCGCGGCAGTTGACTCTAAACTCAAATATGTATGTACTTAAAACTTGGCGTTGCCACTCTTATAATATTCTAGTGTGATCAGGTTTGCTGCTTTGTTATGACGTTACAAATTCAAACAGCTAATAATCCTGAATATATATACTTTGTGGGGTCTGCCATGCCTCCTTCTGCCTGTTACATACATTTGCACAAAGTTAGTATACCCTTGTTTGACCAGTTTCAATGGTCGATGTGTATAATAATTTATTAAAGTAAATAGTAAATACGGTCAACTTTCAAAACCATTTTAAATTATACAATTTTACAATTTGAAGAATAATAACCGGAGATTTACTGCTTTACCATAAAGTTTGCATTTGTCTGCTGTGAAATGCTCTTCGTACAATTACGCGCAGCAAAAAAACACAAGCTCGCACCATTAGTTCTATTTTTAGAAAGTACCGTTAGCTTTGCAGAAAAAAACGGTTTGATCCTGATATGTTTGCACATTTTTGAGATGGTTTGGCTACTTTATGAGCAAATCGGCCGTACTACGTTTTTTGATTTTTGGCCTATGGGCGCAACCACTGTGCAGCGGAACGATAAGCATGCGCGTACTTCTTAGGGCTGGGCGATCATTTCAATATGTGCGTGTATGTATGCACATGCTGGCGTGTGAATGTATGTGTGAATAGTGAAGTTTGGCAACTCATTATTGCATGGCCTGCGAGAAGTCAATTTTGTCTTTCAGCATCGAGACCAAGCAGCCTAGAGAACGAGACTTCGCATATGTGTGTGTGTGCATGTTGGCAAGGGAGTGCTTTGTTGTTGCCGAAGCAGTGGTAGGCACGCGCCCATTCATTGTTTTGTTTTGATTACTTGTTTGTCCTTTGTTTTGATTTATGCCGCGCATCTTCTAGCGTATTTATTAATTTGTTGCTGGTTACCTTATTTCATATTAAATATTTTTTTATTATTTTATCACTAGCAGAAAATTTACAATATATTAATTTTAATATCTATTATTTTTATTATTATTCCCCCTGAACATATAGAGAAAAAGAAATATATCATTAAAATAAATGAAATGCCTTTTTATCATTTATCAAATTATTTGTTTTGATTTAGGGTAGGTTTCGCTATTGATATGCGTTTATATGCGTGTATGCATGCACAAATGTGTGTGCGTGTATGTGCATATGCAAGCGATATTTTGCCAAAGCAAGTGATTTTGTTGTTGTTTTTCTATGATGTGTTGTTTTGTTTTGATTTCGCTATTTTCATTTTCCTATGCTTCGTCTATTACCGCGCTTTCGACCAACGCGCATTTACGCGCTTTTTAGGCCATGGATTTTAAAAAAATTCATGGTCTATTGTGTTTGTCGGAACGGAAATGTGCGTAATAGGCAGAAGGAGGCATCTCCGACCCCATAAACTATATATATTCTGAATCAGTATCAGTAGCCGAGTCGATTGAGCCATGTCTGTCTGTCCGTCTGTCTGTCTGTATGAACACCTGGATCTCAGAAACTATAAGAGCTAGAGTCATCAAATTTTGTGACAACATACATATATATTGCAGTGTCTCAAAGTTTATTTTAAAATTTTGACATGCCCCTTCCCGTCTCTGTACATCAGTAATAACTATTTAAAAACTACAATATTAGTTCAACAACCAAAGTTGTATATCTTATATGACAAATACCTTGCCACGGGCGTTATGTGAAAATTTCATTTAAATCGGACTATAAATAAGTGAGATATGATATGAATTAAACTCACTGTGAACATATATACTTAAGCATACCTAATTTACGCAAGCATACCGAAATTCAAATCTAGCGTCAGACACACAGCATTTTATTAAACTTTTTATTTGCATTGTATGGTAACAGAATTGGTTCACAATGCAGCTTTGCCGATAGGCCAAGCATTGAGGCAATGGCCGAGTGGTTAGAGTGGCGGACGGCTGTGAGAGAGTGCGTGTGTTTAACTCCCGGTTGAGGCGGGTTCGAACTTTCATTTATTAATTATTTCTTATTTTGATCTTTGTTTATTTATTTTATTCTAATAAACTAAATGAATAGTTACAGTCAAACAAATTAAATTATTTTATTTTGTCTGTTATGACTTTGCATGTTCAGTAAGATTCCAATTGGATGTTTCATATTTTGTTTTGCTCTCAATCTTTTGCAATTAGAATGCTAGAAAATAACAGAGATCATAAGCCCTTGGAAAGTTATGAATGTGCGAGTGGGACGCCCATACATAGATGTCTGCATATGCACATGTATGTATTGGCGTCCCACTTCAACATACATTATTGCACGATTGTACGAGTATTTACATACATACATATAGTATGTACAATTAGATTTGCTGCTGCTGTTGTGTACCGACGAAAGAAAACTGAGTTCTAATTACATATACATATTGCGTAACTAAAACTTAAAAATCGCCTACCGCCGCCGCCCCTCTTTAATGTTTTTGAGCTTTTAATTTATTTAAAAAAAATTATGAAATACAACAGAATTTTACATGTTGATCGCGGCAGCAATCGAACCCCTCGAACACGCTCAATATCATTGGCCTTAGAGTCTGGGACATACTATAGTCCACTCAGCCAGTGAACATCTCTCGCAGTCGTCGAAAATGGTGAGACATTAGACAAAACCACAAGACGCAATATGCATTCTTAGTTCGTGCCAAAAAAAATCAATAAGAAGCACATGTAATGAAATTTGGTACGCGCTAGAAATGCCTATACCTATACCTATACCTATTGCCTAATCCATGGTCTTATACAGTCAGCTCCTGACTCTAGCGTTTGTATTTTTTAATTCTGCAAGGGACATCGGTACTTTTTGGTGAGAAAGTTTTTGTCAATTTGATTGATTGAATAAGTATTTTTTAATACTAAAATGGCAGGAAAAAATAATTCAGATTCTAGGACCTTTGGGAAACAATGTGTAATTAGTTCCTGCCGGCGTTGCTATAGAGATAGCACCGACCTTTCCCTGTCCGTCTGTAGTTTTTATAAAGGGGGGTATTAATCTTCGGGCCT
Organism: Zaprionus davidi; assembly: GCA_018903715.1. Lineage (NCBI taxonomy): Eukaryota > Metazoa > Arthropoda > Insecta > Diptera > Drosophilidae > Zaprionus > Zaprionus davidi. Next base: position 197,068 of record JAEIGL010000031.1, read on the forward strand.
TAAAAAAAATTTTTTATTTAGGTCCTTTTTTAAGTTTCCGAAAGAATTAATTGCAAAAACGCCAAATTATCTGTGGGTCTCAAAATGCAAATGCAAAGCAGTTATTTGCAATTTACATTTTGAATTATAATGTAAAGTATTTAGGTGGAATGACAAAAAACTACACGAAATGACCCACTGTCTTTGCGGCTTCTTTAAACTAATGAAAGTGGCTACGCCGACTCTGGGTTTAGTAGAAGAGCCAATTTCAAATGTTAATATGACAGTAAACTCTAACATTAACATGTACGAGTTTACTGATGAAATATGTGAACAAATTCCTGTTTACAAAAGTGCACCTAGGCCCGATGTTCAAACAAGCGTCGAATATATGGATATTGAAAATCAATCAGAAAACGACTTGTCAATGAGTCAAGAAAGGTCCGTTGACGCTAAGATTGACTTTGCATCAATTACCTAAAAAAAGAGAAAAATAAAATATTCTACTGAAATAAATATTGGGCAGCTTTAAAGAAAATAAATGATGGAAAAAAAGCTAATAGATTATAGAAAGAATATAAAGATTTTA